>OV725080.1:84360679-84590679 GCA_928085145.1 Nezara viridula | reverse complement strand
AAAACAATAAGATAAACAAAATAAAAAAAAGGGGAAAAACAGATTTAAGTAAGACTCAATTAGATAAAATTCATATTAAATCACATATAATTAGAGAGAAAATAGGTCACCAACTTTCTCTGATTTCCCAATCAGCCAAATCTTTGACCTTATAAATAAATATAAAATAAGCTATTCCTGTTTAACCTGAGCTCTGAAAAAGCTAAGGGAATAATATATTCAATATTATAATTACAGTTCATTTTTTTTATTATAAAAATTTGAATATATTCTCTACAATAAAGAAAATTAATAAAATACTTCAAGAAATAGAATGAAAATAATTAATATTTCATTGATTAAAATAACTCCAACCCTTTATTATTAATAAATAAATAAATACTTCATGAAATATTGGAAATTATAAACAAAAAAAAATATTCCAACTGAATGAAAAATGAATTATCAAATACATTCCCTTGCATTATATTGCTAAAATGAACTAGAAGAAAATTCTTTTAAAAAATTTTTCAAAGCAGGTATTTGCTAATAAATGAGTGGGACATACCAAGGTTTGTCAAAAAGAATATATGCTGATGCAAAAACACTGCTTTGTTAAAGGAACTGAAAGGGAACAGCAATCAATCGTAATGACAGGCAATCATTTAAGCAAGCTATGGCTCACCAAAATGGCTTTACCGCCTTACTTTGCGTTGAAATTAATATTTGCTTAGGTAGGGCTAGTTAATATTATATGCCAGGATCTTTAGGCAGTAAACACCGACATAGAATATGCCATGTAATATCCAGCAAAAAACACTGGAATATGCAGTAAAGAATACATGAAAAATGCAGTTACTGATTTCTAAATATGCTAAACTTAGTAGTTACTTGATTACTAATCTGTCAGTAACACATTTAAATATAATGATATATTGTTGTAGGGAAAACTTTTGAAATGTAAAAGAAATTATGAAAGGATTAAAATCATAATAATTTAATTTTTTTTTAATATCTAAACTAAAAAATGGAAGTAACGAAACATATACGACTAGGCTAATAAGGTTATAATTAGGGATCGGCCATTCTGGGCGGAACGAATTCCACCACTGGAACGAGACCCTAGGAAACTTCATCTAAGAATATAAACATCTTTAGATTTCGATGGGTAAATGTTAGGATAAAAAGTCAAATAGGTACAAAAGGGACTTGTAGCAATTAAGGTTAGTGTGCTAATTGCAGCCGAAGTAGATTAACGGAATAGTCAAATAGATTGTTTGCTTCAAAAGTGAATCATAACGATTAACTTTAATCTCGTGTTCGATTAAATGTAAAGAAATATAATTAAATAGAATATAATAAGATCCTAACCATGGTTTTCAGATAAAAATTTGCAAATTTTAAAAATATAAATTATAATGTCAAGATTCAGATAAACTATTAAAATAATAATAAACTAATTATAAATAATATTAAATAAATATTTTAATCAAATTTTATTATTATTATCAAGACCAATGATAAAAATGTGGTTCTGTTGTCATAGAGAATTTTATATCATTAGTTTATTTGGATTTAGAAAACCTAAGATTTTGCATTTTATTTTACTTTTTTCAGCAACCTATAAAAGTGATGAGAGATATCAATATTGTTTAAACATTTTAAAAGTTTTAAAAAAATATCGATTTTTAATTTTCTTGCCAGTTTTTAGATTTGGTGCCATTTTTTTTTTTTTTTTTAAAGCATTAGGCCAATTACATTATGAAATATTTAAAAATAATTGTATGAAGCCGTACATGGTAGATAGATAATTTTTGGATTAATTTTAAATCGAAATATTAAAAAATTGTTGTTATGGTTAATTCTCTGATTACGGGCAATTTTCATGATAAAATTTTAATAATTTTGACGGCAGTTAAATACAATTTTCAAAATACCTACACCTTTTATTACCCTTTATCAGTTAACCTGAGCAAATGGCCAAGATCAAAAGTATTTTTTTCTCGGTAAATTTAAAATTTAACCTTTTAAAATCGTGATAATGACAATATTATCTTGGTAATTACAGCTAACTTGAATTTAATAAATTTTTTATGATCTAGAAGTAAGGAAATATAATCTATTATCTATTATGCACTAAAATGCTCCCCAAATAGGAACTTATAAATAGCCATTCAAACACAAATGGTTTTATTTATAAATTTTAGAAAAATAATAAATTACCACTATATTAAAAAAAAAAAAAATGCAAGTAGCAACAGCCTTTTTAATTTCTCCACATTTATGAGATCAGTGAATGGAGAGGAAGAATCAATTGGGAGCGGTAATATTTATATCATGAGCTGATGTCTGCAGTTTTATCAATCTTGGTTAGTCTGTTGAAACCTACTCAAATCTGCATTTAATGAGCAGGTATAATCAGAATAAGACCTAGTCAATATTAAATAACAATGGACTTTGATACAGTTTACATAAAATTGTAAAAAGGATTAAAGTGGCACATCTTGTAAGACATATTTAATGAAATAGAAAAACACCCCAAAAGATTTACATAACTAATTTCAGATTCGTACAACTTTATTTGTTTTTGAGCTAGGCTGTTTATATACATATAGAGGCCATTTTGCAAGAATTGGTTGTTTGGAATCTAGAAACAATAAAATGCAAATTTCTCCTGTTCAAATCATATTTAGGTAAGTGAAAGTAAAATAACTGTTCGAAAAGATTTGAAAGGGCGTAGTTTAATTCAACAAAAAAATTTTAAGTACAGTTTCATAACCTTTGACAATTGCTTATCTTGTAATGAAAGTAAAGTTAATCTCTAGCATTGCTATAAATACAACAGTTTTAATTTATTAGACCAATTTATAAGAAATGGCAGTGAATTATAACAGCATGAGTCAGACAATCACTTAATCCTTCAAAACTTTATTAATTATTTTTCCAATATTTATCCTAAGATAATTTTCTAGGTGCTGTTTTTATTAAACAATAAATATACGTTTTAACAGTAAATGCTAAAGTAAAAAATTCACTGTTTATATCTCTCACTTTGGTCATGGCCCAGTAATACAGCATGAAAACAATTAAGGACCTCAAGGCTGTTAAATATAAAATTCAATTTATTGCATAAAAAAAAAAAAAAAAAAAAAAATCGGAACCATAAAATGTTATATTTGGTCACCTTTTGATAAAATATATAATTCGGACTTGGGATTGGATTTGAATAAAAAAGTAGTTTTCCTGCTTGATGATGAAAAAGTGATATCTAAGTTATTACACTCAGAGCTTGATATACAACCAAAAATAAGAACAACTAGAAAATACAGACAGAATCAATAATTTTGAGTATGAAAAAATGATTAAAATAAACCATAAAATGTACATTTTTTCTTCAAATAATTTATTATATTTATTATTTTATAGTTGTTGCTAAATACTAATGAAAAAATAGATTTATTAGACAAAAAAACTGAAAATTCCTGAAGACTGGTTGATTTTTAAAGATAGTCTGACACACAGGCGGATCTACAGGGGGGCTTTCGGGCTGAAGCCCCCCCCCAAAATGGTAAAATATAACCATGTTTTACAGAAAAAAATATTAAAAACTATTTCTATAAGTATTCTTGTTCGTGTAATTATATTTAATAGGACTTCAAGAACCACTTATACACCATTTCATATAGGTAATTAATTTCTTTATTTTGTTTTCAATTTAATTATTGTTATATATATATATATATATATATATATATATATGAAAAAAAATCTTTTGGGCTGAAGCCCCCCCCCCCAAAAATTACATCCTGGATCCGCTAGTGGTCTGACACGAAAAATGCAAGCAGGATTCTCATTCTTCAAGGTTACCAGGACATCTTGTATTTAATAGGTTATGCGGAAATCACTCACTATTTGAAAACTATTTAAACTGTACTCAATGCTAACTTCATTCTATTAATGGACCAATGGACAGTTAACATGGAAAATGCTTATTAACAAAATAAAACCAAATTTTCAGAAAAAAAATAATAACAAATAATTCAAGCTATATATCTTGATAACATTTCTCTTCCAAAATGAACTATTTTATTTTTAAAATATAAATTAAATTTTGCTATTCCTTTATGAAAATGTGAGAAATATAAGTTTATTTAAAGAATCAAACCAAATTATCATTACACAACGTATATATATAAAAAAAATACTAAGAAATACAGTTTATCACATTATGATAAATGTTAGCAACTCACTTTATTTCAAAAGGTGATACAGATATTTTCAAAATGTTTGTAAATAACTAGTTTTTAACAAATAATTTTATTTCATCCCTATAACACAACTGAAAAAAAAAAGAAACGAGAACTATTTGTAAAAGAAATCACATTTCAAATACATAGTGATGAATAATGTCAAGAAAAATTTAGGTCACATATATACAAGCTAAATTTAACATATATACAATCATAGCAAATTAATAAAAATAAAAACACTAAGGGTATAAAAATATGCAAATATCAATGTAAATAAAAAGTAATCATTGATATTCAAAAATTGAAACTGAAAGCATGCAAACTGAATTCTTATTACAGATGACTCAACACAAGGCCTAATCACTATCAACAGACGCTTATGTCATCAACAAAAAATTACTCATAAGTCTACCACAGCATCAAGATAACATAAATAAGTCTTCAATTATTGAAATTAAATAAAAAATATAATGATTATAAAAATCTTAAGTTATAAAAGTATATTTTTGTATATAAGAAAAATATTTCCTTGAATAGTGCTTGATTGCTATTAATATTAAACTTTAAAAGATTGATTTTATTAATTTACACTAATACATTAAATACAAGATTAATTATTTAAAAAAAAATCAATCTTACATAATTCATCAATCTTACTTCAAAAAAACTTTTAAGAAATAATTACTTCATTGACTGGTTTGAAACATTTTTATTCATTTCAAAAGAACCTAATCATTTATGTTTGAATTCATAATTGTATTTTAATATAAATATCAGACAATATTGTTAAATGATTTAAAGTAATAATACCTAAATGCTGTCATACCAACCATTGTTTCATCAATTGGATATTCCGTCTTATCTGGAAAAATACACGTAGACAAACAGGATACAACTTTCACAACACCAGAATCAAAACTTGCTCGAAGAACATTGTCATTGATTAACATATTCAATCTCTAAAAAAAGTAAATAAATTTAAATTATTGAATGTTTTATGTCAAAAAAGACAAATGTGTCATTTTTAGAAATTTTGAATTGAGTGTTTTTGGATACATTGTTCAGAGGGGAATCTTTTCCTACAAAAACAGACATTGCTTAAATATTATACAGATAGTTTCTACCTTATTAATGTAGATTTTTATATTTATAAGTTCTTGATGAGATAGTTTTCAGCTTTTTTCTCAAAATTGTGTCATTTTTGAAATAACCTTTTCAATTATAGTTATCATAAAATAAAATTTCTAAAATTGAGTTACATTTATAATTCTTCGATATATATATATATATATATATATATATATATTTATAATTTAAATTTTAAATATTTATTTCACCTAAAAAATTACATCAAGGTATTATTTGAACATAATTCAAGATATTATATACTAGACAGCAATTAGACAATTATTTTTCAAGAAGCAAGTCATAGTATTCATTATTCCAACAAGTAAACTTGTTTACTTTTACTATTGTCCATAATTTAAAGGTGCACCAATAACCACCACAGTAATCGTTTTTAAAAACGATATGTATATCATACAATCTAAAAAACGGAAAGGTATATTGATTTAATAAAAAGTTAAAAATAAGAAAGTGATAAAGAAAGAAGGGATAAATAAATAATAAGCGTATAATAATAAAATATATAAAGTTTACAATTTTAAACGTTGACCCAAATAAAAAAATGTTTATAATGACTGCGTCCTGACTATTTATCACCCATGATAAAATATATAAATAAATATATGTTTAAAACATAATTAATTTATAAAACATTATCAGAATACGATAGTTTTATTAACATAAAATATGTAATCGTTACTTTCTTAATAAACTAAAGAAAGCAATAAAATAATTATTTTGAATAAAATGAATGCAGTTATACAACTTATAATACGCTTGATGTGTATTTGTTAGATACAAAGCTAGAACACTAATTTGAAAGTGATGATTTCTGTATCATAACAAAAAATATAAGATTACTTAGCATTTTCCAAAAAATATTGTAACAAGCATTATACTTGAAATAATAATATAATATAACTAATTGAAAAACAAATTAGCGAATATATAAAAAAAAAAATTGAGTCTAATATTTAAAAATGTTAGTTCAGTACATTAATTCAGTAGATTTTCAAATAATTCACTTCACATACTAGACATTTCTTTTTTTTTTTTGCAGAATTTAATTATGTAATCATTTGATTAAGGAAAACTGTACTCCTTATTGCACAATTACTGAAATTGAAGTGAAGAAACTTTTTACAATTGTTTCATTATATCTATATGGACTGCAAATAATATGGACAGAAACAATTGACTATCAATCTAGATAACCAAGACTGCGTATGAAAGCCTGTATAATTAATTTATGTATTTTTGTTCATTTATGAATTAGAGGTAAAAATTAGGGCTTAATAAATAAAACATTAAAACTTGAATAATTTTATCCAAATGAAACTGATAAAGATTTTACTTCAAAGACCATTGCAATCACTATATCAATGCAGTAAAAATGTAAGAGAGAGAAATAAAAACTACTTGACACATGTATTACCCCCCCCACCACAATCTCTCCCCCCAAACGCCCCCCACAACCATTCCACCGTTACTCTCTCACCCAACACCCACCAAAAACTCCCACAAACCACCATCACCCCAACCCCCCACCACTCATACTGAAACCACACCGGCCCTCCCCGCCCCAAAACCTCCACCGAACACAATAAACCCTAATCAACAAACACCATCTACCCGCCTAACCGCAACGAGAAATGCCCCATCACCCCCATTCACCCGCCAGCCCTAACGTCTCATAAACGCATAAGACCACTACCACCCCCAACCCTCCCCCACAGAAAATAAATATTCCAACCGAACAAACATAGATAAACACGATCACAGACCTACACACTAAAGACAACCAATACACAACTAACCCACACCCGAACCAGCACGGCCACACCGAACACGTGAAAATGGACAATCGGATACCACTCCCAAACACAACCTACCCCCAAAACGTGTGCCTGATAACCGCAATAAATGCAAACATTTACCAACCCAAACAGATAATAAAATAAGAAGCATATAACAAAGTACACAACTGGAAAAATATACAACTCCCCACACCAAACGACGCCTCAGCCCAAAAATCAATAACAATATAATTACAAAAAACGACCAAAAATAAATAATTAAAAGTTTAATAAATATTAATTTACATAAAACAAAAATGCATGACTAGGTAATGTTCATAATGGAGAAAAGTTAGAGATAAAATAAGCAATGAGGGAAAATAATTTAATTTTCTAATATTTAAGATAATTTCATAAGAGGCAAGTTACTAACTAAAAATACAATATATAGATCTTAGTTAATTCTTATGACACAATCCCATAGACTATTTAGTATAGGGAATATAGACAAAAAAAAAAAAATATAAGAAGCAAGTCATTGACTAAAATTTGAATACAACCTATTTCAAGGTAGTCATCTTTATTAATTCTACTTTGGAAACCTCTATTAGGTTTGCCTAATTCAACTTCTCTCAAGGTATTTCATCCTAGACCTTCACGATTTTTTCCGTTAATATAATCTATAAGATAATTCACTTACAAAGAAATCCAAATTATGATCCATATTATGAAACAGCCCGCCAACCATAGCTGCAAGATGAATCACATGTGTAGGAGAATACTTTTTAAAGAGCCTAATCGTTTCGTCAAATTTGCTTAATGAAAGAATAAAAAAAAAAAAAGTTTAGTATTACACTTACAGAAATATGGCAATTAAAGATAAAATACTAAGTTGGAACATGAAATACCTCAAATCACCATCTTTGCTGCTGAGAAAGATCCATTCTTCTTGCTTATTGGATTCTTGGTTTACAACTTTCTGAATTGCTTTACCGACTAATCCACTACCTCCAGTAACCAAAATAATCTTCTTTTCCCCACTCATGATTCCAAAGATCACTAAACCAACAAATTTAGAGATTAATAAAAGTAATACATATACATATATAAAATCTATCATTGCTAAAGAATTTCAAATTCTAATTATATTAACTAATATATCAGGAAATATTGCACGTGTTGCTCAAACTTACAAACTGCTAAAAAAAATAAATAAATATATTTTCACTAGTGAAGTTATCTGCTATCAATAACAAGATATTAAAACTACTAGACTTCATAACCTGTTCATAACAGTGAAACCTTGACAAACTAATTATTAAAAATTTTCTGGACCCTAAAAATATGGAACAAGATGGAAAAGAGAAAAACAAATTTATTTGGTTATATACAATCATAAGACAAGATATCAAAATTAATAAAACAACAACAATAAATTAAAACATTCATCATAACCTGTTAATGCCTCTATTGTAAATTAAAAAAAGGAATTGTCAACAATTTTAAAGACCAAATTAAAATTAAACAGATTGGTAACAATTAAAAAATCTTTTACCTTAAGATTAGAGGATATCACAAACATCAAGTAATCAAAGCTGCACTTGGTCAAGACATAAACAAACACTAAATGTTAACGTAAGCGAAAAATTGCACAAAATTAAAACATAACTGTTGCTAATGGCAAGAGGGGAAAAAAAACAAACACGAATTAACCTGGGAGGGCTTTTAATGAGTTTATTCAAGAACTTGAAATAGCAAGAATCATCTTATCTAATACCAAACATTACACGATGTTATCGATAGATTATGTTATCTACGATAAATCGCAACTCATGTCGGGCCTTAATTTCACAAAATTGAGAAACAAACTTATAAGAATCCATGAGCAAATTGTGTGAGCCATATTCGTCAAATAATTAACACGCGTTTGCATAAATTAATACAGGTTATAAAACTAAATATGGATATATGAAAAAGAATTATAGAAAAGAGGAAAATACAGCCTGATCCAGCCAAAGCGATTGAAGTGCGTCAACAAACCTTGTAGCTCAAGGTTATAAAATGGTAGGAGGATAGAGGCTAGCGTAGGTTAGGAAAGGACCAGTAGGTTACTGGGTACCGTGGGAGATGGGTCTGTTGAGTGAAGGCAGTCCTTTATCATGGGATGAAACGCGGGATTTAGCCGAACATGTGAGGCAAGAGGGTATCAAGCAGTTTATTAACATATATCACAATCTCAAGAACAGGACAGGGGATGGCTTGAAATGGGGTGATGAGGTAAGCCTTTAATATTATATTTTATATTTTAATTAATTATTTATTTTTTTTTTTAGTAAAAATAATTTAATGCTGTGGTCCCCTGTATATCATGTAATGTGTATTGAATTAAAAGAAAAATAAATTTAAATCATTATGATTCTTTTTAGGGGATATGTATGTCTCTATACTAGAATTCATATATTCTTGATTTTTTAAAATTATTATAACAAATATAAATGCATATCATTTTGAAAGAAGCTTAATTTAATACCATGTCAATTGTTATCCTTTTAGGACAAGAATATATCTTTTTTTAAAGATTACTTCTTATAGGAGTAGATATACATCAATAACTTTTCATTACCTTTTGTACAACTAACTTTGAGTGAAGTTTTTGTATTAAAGTAATCAGAATAATAAAATTAATATTTCCTTTATAATAATCCTAGAATGTTTTTGTTTAATTTTCGCTGTCTTTATAAAATTATTCTTTTTCCTGCTCAATTTCTGGAAATAGACAATGTTGATAACATTCTGACTATTTAATTCAGCCTATTTAAAAATCATATTTCAAAATTATCTATTACCTAATTGTTATTTTCTAATAAAATTTATTATTTTTTTCTTTTATTATTTATCATTGAATCTCTATCATTTTCTTTTCATAACTAATTAGGTTGAATATATGCTTGTTCATTTTGATGAACAGCGGAAGAAGGCTACTCTTAGTCTTCGAGCTCATGAAATTCTTCCTATATTGATGGAAAAAGAAGCAAAAGATCCTGCGTAAGTAACTATGCTATTTTAATTTAAAGAAAATTTTGTTTGTGTTGAAGTTTAAACATTTTGATCTCTGTTATGATTACTCAGCAAATTGAAATATGATATCGATACCTAACAAATGATGAAATAAGTGTTGCTGTAAAGTAATATTATACTGGTTAGTCATCATACCAAATATTATTTAATAAGCTCCCATTTATCACGTGTTCGATTGTCACTAACTTTAGTTTTGTTGAAATTAATCCATAATTTTTTTTTTTTTGTTATCTCTAACGATCATTGTTTTTCTCTAGTACAGTAAAATTCCTTGTTAAAAAATAAGTAAGTATCGTTGAATAAAAAAAAAAAAAATTATTCATCAATATATATCTGCACACATTCATTCATTAACACTCCTATTTTTTTAACTAACAATTTCAGTATAAAAAAAATATAATATTAAGGAGTGTTCTGATTGATATATAATAAAATTTTATTAAAGGAATATACCATATTAATTCCCAAAATAATATACTAAATGATTTCATTTGGCTGTGCCCTTGGTAACATTAGTAAATTTCTGTAACTTTAATAATACTAAGAATGAATGAGAACCAGGAAACATTAATATTTATTTAGTTTATTCAATTAAAAATAAGTAACCTTTGTTAACAATTGAGGTACTTGGTTGTAAAACATGGTTACTAACACCCTGAAAAAATTTCTTATATTAACATTTTTTAATTTTTGCTGCAATAAAAACTTATTAACATTATTCCTTTGATAGCTTAAAACCGACATTATTCTTTTTTTAAAAAAATCCATTAGATTATTTAACAACCCATGAAATCAGCTGTAAAGTATCTGCTTTTGCTGAAAATGTCAATTCATAAAAAAAATGTTAATTAATAAGCTTCTCAACTGTGTACATTAATTGTTCAACACTATCATAGTCCTGCACTAGGATGAGAGAGAAATTATTAAGCAAACTGGTCTCTGTTTATTGAAGAAAAACAAACAAAAAAAATAAAGGATTTATTTTTCTAACATTTGTAGGTTTTATTATACCTCATCTTTTTTTTTTTTCTCTGTTTTTTGGTTTGCCTTTGTATATATTAATCATTTTATTCCAGAAATGTAAAGTCACTTTGGCGACCAGAATATGCAGGTTACATGATTGAAAGTACTCCAGGGAAGCCCTATGGAGGACTTTTAGCGCATGTTAATATTGTTGAAGCTAACATGAGAGCTCGAAGAGAAGAAGTAGAGGCATTGCTTCAAGAAGGAGAAAGTTTGCTTACCCTCACAAGTTTCCCTAGGTAATAATAGTAATCTGTTTTATTACATATTTTTAATGAAAAAAAAAACACTCCAAAACTAATTAAAAATATTAATAATATAAAGCATAAGACTTTTATATCTTAATTACTGTTGGGTTTACGGTCTTTCTATTTCACAATAAGTATAAAATAAACTTTTTTTATTTATATTATTTTTTTAACATTTCTAAATATTGTAAATTATTTATCTATTATAATATATATTTACCTGATATTATAAATTATAAATAGATAAATGGCTTGACATTAATTCAAACAGAGATAAGACTTTCCGAATGGGTTATTGCCATGATTGTGGTTTACTATATCTTTTATTTTCAGTTTCCAAATAAATAAAAAAATATAATAAATTTTATAATGCCTTGTAGTTTATAAAAAAAAAAAAAGAAGACAAAAATGAGATCAAAGTTAATTGTGATGTAACTACTGGAAAGAAAAAAACAAATTCCATTAGTATAGTCTGATATTCTGTGGTATCAAAAAATATTTGCTTATGCTAGAAGATAAAAATTTGCTATTTGACAAAATTACACAAAAAGAAGATATATAATTATAGTGATAAGTGGTTCCAATTGTAAAAACTGCTGATATGAATGATTATAAATCAATTTTTTATATTTCCGATATAAGTGGTGATTGTTTTAAAAAATGTTTACATTCCTCAGGTTTCTTAAGAACATACTATACTGCAAATTTCAGAAATGGAAAGGAGCTGAATTAAATTTATTGATTTAAATCCCTTTATTGATATTAAATTTTAAATAAAAATTATAGTGGTCCATATTATTTACTGTAACTTATTTTTAAATGTTATTTTAAAAATAAAAGATAGCTCTCAATTAAAATAAATAAAAGGCAATTATACAATCAATATGATAAATATATTCATCAAACAAAAAGTATTAATAATTATTATAATTCCATTTCATTCTTTGTGTTGTTTATTTGTACAAAGTCGACAATTATTCTTAGAAATTATTAAATTAATAAGAAGCCTGAGATATATTTTTTCTTTTATGAAATTCGACCAAATTTTTATTATTAATATTTTGAAATTTAATAGTATTTTGAAGTTTAAATATTATTTTAATACTACCTTTGAAGATCTAGATTACCTTCTTTGAGATTTTGTATTGCTCTTTATTTGTCTTTTAGCATCATAATGTGTGGTGATTAATTGCTGGTTCAAATGCAATTTGAATAAAGTAGAAAATTGTTAACTTACTCTTTTATTTTATCTATTTTTTTTTTGTTTTTATAAAGGGTGAATCATATAATTTTTCAAACTTAAAATCCAATCATCAATATCCTTTTGGTCATTTTTATCTTCATACCTATGTTAATTGATACATGATTATTTAAAATCAATTGTATTTATTATATTAGAAATGTGTTTGTGTAATGGTTCCTTTCATTAATATTCAACTTCTACTGGCTGAGAACTATGCAAACCTTTCATTATAAAAAAAAAATTAAAACTCCTAGAATGACTGGCCCCCTATTGGCCTTGACCCCTTTTCCTATCCCTTATTTGGCCTATCATTGAGAGATATTTTTAATTTTTTCATTAACTTCTCAGTTTTTGTATACTAGTTTTAATTATAAGTATAAGTTATATTTATTGCCTAATTACTCTTGTATATTTAAAAATTGATAGATTGCATTAGATTAATCAGAAAATCTTATTAAGATAAAGTAATTTTTTATCGTTAAATAAGATGTTAATTTATGATTATAATCATATACATTTTTTTTAATAAGTATAAATTCCTTTCTTTTTCTCCTGTTTCTTGGCATTGTAATAGAAAATATCTGTTATTGATATTAAAAGTCCAAATTTTCATGGTAGTATGATTATAAATTTAAAGCTATATTAAAATGCAGTTTGAAACTTTAAAATCTGTAGCACAAAATGTTTAAATATTCAATTATTTTTATGTAATGTTGATGAAGGTATAAAAACAAAATTGAAATAAACTAAATAAAAATATAATTATATTCCAAACTTATTATAATATAACAACAAATATTGATGTTTTAATACATAAAAAGTAAATTTTTTTTTGTATCTGAAAAAAGTTTAATTATTAATTCATATATCAAAATTAATGCTTTTTTACTTTTAAACAAAACCTTTTTAAATTTTATAAAATAATGAAGAATTAAAGTTTGAGCATTTAAAATTAAATATAAATATGAGATATGTAAAAATAATTTTTGGTCTAGATATCAAACGAAACATTATGAAAAGTAAAAGAGATTTGTTCATGTGTAAATCTCATATCAAACAGAAATAGATGAGTAATCAAAGAGAGGACGAAAAAATAAATTATCAGGAGATAATAGTAAATTATCTATCATAAGTTAGTACATTTAATATATATTAAATATCATAGGTCTGTTTTCTGTTTGTAAGTTATTTCTTATAGAGTCAAAATTTAGAATAATATTTTATAATAATAATATTATCTCTTATTAGAAAAAAATATTAAAGAAAAAAATCTTATTAGTTTATTTGAATCTGTCATGATTTAATTTTTTTTTCATTAATTATGATTTTGGTTATTTATTATATTTTTAGCTATTTTCAATATTTAATTAACTTGTTAATCTTCCTTTTAAAATTAAATATATTCACTGAAATATTAGTGAATAATATCTTTTTACTATGATGACTGACCTGAATTTTTTAAAAAATGATTAATCATTTATGTTGAATAGGTATTATTCGAGTTTAATGTATGGTATTGAAATAAGGGTTGCATCCATTTGATTGAAGCTTTCCTTGAATATTACTTTTGATAAGGAAACAATGGAATGGTGCCAATCTACTTTTTGTTCTTACTGACTACGCTTTGTGTACCCTCCAGAGTTCATTTTTTTATCAAGATCAATTCTTCATAATTTTCTATCTATTCTAGTGAATTTTCTTTATTTCATAGTCAAGAAAGTCAAAGTTTTTCAAATGAAGTTTCAGTTCTACACATTTAATCTTTATTACCTAGGAGGATTGCCATTATATTGTTTGACAAATGAATCAAATTTTAGTTTTTCTTTCCTATATGAAAATTTATTTTAGACTGCCATTATATATTTACATAATTTGTTTTATTTTTGGGCCCATCAGTGAAAGGTTATAACTTTTTATTTTTAATGCAATAAATTTCTCCAATAGTGTTTTACCCATTAGTGTATTAAGTTGGAAGACTTACTAATTTCAGAAACTGGTTTAATGTTTTAAAAAAATAAGGTTAATGATGGCATGAAATTGCTGTTACTTAAATGCTATTTATATGTCTCAGGTTGGGATGCGGAGTTTTCACGAAGCCTGAAACATTCACAAATGTTAAGGATGGTGCTTCAAGATCTCTTTTTATTCCCGACGAAGTCATCTATCCAGGACACCCAAGGTTCAAGACACTTACCAGAAATATAAGGATGCGAAGAGGTGAAAAAGTTGCCATTAATGTACCTGGTAAGAATATTAAGTTTTAAATTAACTTTGTTAATTTCAAATTTTATACTAATTATATTTATGTGAAATATTTTTACAATTTATTATCCTTCATTTCATACAACCATTCACCATTACATAGATGGCGCCACAACCTATTACTGGTTTATGATCTCCCAATCAGCCTCCAGATTACTACAGTTCTGTGTTGCAACTATCAAGTTGTGTTCTTATGGAGAGAGATTCCTTGCATTTTCTTGGATGCCATCTAGTCATTCTGTCTTCAGCCAATCAACTCCTCTTGTCCTGTCTTGTTCCTCAGTTAGATGCATTTCAGGAATATAATTTCCTACCAAGATAACCCGATAGGATTAAAGTCTGCCAGTTTTGTTGAATTTATGAATATATTTGTCCAGGTAGAGTTTGTATAGCTCCCTATTCTCTTTAACATGTTCTTTTTACTTTTTAATCTGATTAATATACATACTTCTTTGTAGATTATACATTTCCCAAGTTCTCTAAGTAAAATTATATCTTTAATTTCATTTCCAGTTTTTAGAGATGATAATACACAAAGTCCATTCAAAGAGGACTTGAAAAGTCTTGGTGACGATGGGTCCAGTGATTCAGCTGCACTACCAGACCATGTTTATATGTAGGGAATGGGATGGGTGGGTGGGGGTGGGGGGGGGGGGGTGGGTGGGGGTTTGGGGGTGTTGGGGGGGTGGGGGGGGGGTGGGTGGGGTGGGGTTGTGGTGGGGGGTGGTGGGGGTGGGGGGTGGGGTGGTGGGGTGGGTGTGGTGGGGGGGTGGGGGTGGGGTGGGGGGGTGGGGGGGGTGGGGTGGGGGGGTGGTGGGGGGGGGGGTGGGGTGGGGTGGGTGGGGGGGGGTGGGGGTGGGTGGGGTGGGGGTGTTTGGGTGTGGGGTTGTGTGGGGTGGGGTTGGGGGGTGGTGTTTGGGGGTGGGGGTTGGGTGGTGGTTTGTGTGGGTGGGTGGGTGTGTGGTTGGTGTGTTGGGTGTGGGGGTGGGTTGTGGTTGTTGTGGGTTGTGTGGGGGGTGGGTTTGGTTGGGGTTTTGGGGTGGGGGGGTGGTGGTTTGGTGTTGTGGGGGGGTGGGGTGTGGTTGTGGGTGTTGGGTTGGGGGGGTGGGTTAGTGGTTTGGTTTGTGGGGTGGTGGGTGTTGGGTGGGGGGTGTGGGTGGTTGTGGGGTGTTTGTTTTGTGTTTTTGGTTGTGGGGTTGGTGGTGTGGGGGTTGGTTTTTTGTGTGGGGTGGGGTGGGGTGGATTTTGGGGGGTGGTTGGGTGGGGGGGTGGGGGGGGGGGGGTTGTGTTGGGTGTGTGGAGGTTGTGGTTTTGGGTTTGTGGTGGGGGGAGTTTTGGGTGATGGGTTTTGTTGGGTTGTTTGTGGTGGTGGGTGGGGGTTTTGGGTGTTTGTGGGGGTGATTGTTTTGGATGTGGTTGTGGGGGGTTGTTGGTATTGGGTTGGGTGTGGTTGGGGGGGGGGGGGGTTGGGTATGGTGGTTGGGGGTGGTGGGTTTGGGTGGGGGGTGGATGAGTTAGGGGTGTGGTTTTTTTTTTTTTTGTTGGGTATGGTTTTGGTGTATTGGTTTGGGTGGTATGTTGTGGGGAGGTGGTTTGGGGTTTTTGTGAGGGATGGGGAGAATGAATTATGGAAAGATTAATCCTTGTAAAGTTTTTTTTTCCCCCTGATTTTCATCAAAACTTGGATTTCATAATTTTCTGATGTAAATTGTAAAAAAGTATCTGGTCATTTGAGAAATGAATTTATGGCAAGGATTAATCCTTGTAATTTTTTTTTTTCCCCTGATTTTCAATTATGGTTGCTTGTTGTACGGAGGGCTGGATATGAGACTGATGAGTTTTTTTTTTTACTATTACCTCTTACCTGGCCATTTCTGACATATGGGTGGGATGAAGGTTTATCCTGCAGGTAACCAACTTATTCTAACCAGAGTGAAAGGGTGAAGAAATATTTCATGGATCTGCTAAAAACTAAATGTTGGCTCACTCAGGTGAGATTTAAACTGATCCAGCTAATTGTTAAGCTTTCTAAGCCCTTACACTCTCTGCTGTTATGACCTCAGACTTAAGAATTAGTTCATAAGATTTATCTTTTGGATTCTCATGCATTCCCATTTTTCTTGTTGGTACACAGAGTTGAAATGGCTTTATACTATTTCCCGATAGCATTTCTCCTTGGTGTTTTTTTTTTCCCCTAGTCTTAGAACCAATCTTCCTACATCCTAGAACTCTTCACTCTACAGTCGTCTATTTACACTATAAATGCTACATCTCAACCTATCAGTATTCCTTTCCTAATACCACTACCTTCAAAAAATCATTCGTTATCCATTCATGCCATCTTTTTATGAAATATGATGAATGTAATTAATAATAATATCAGTTTAGAGGAATGCCAATTTTATTTATTTATTTTTAAAAACTATGTCTATTTAATAAAAACGATATTCTGTATATAATATGTTTTAATTTTGTAGGCATCTAATATGGATGAAGCGAGGATCCTCTATGATCAGTTAACACCATTATGTCCAATACTGGTATGTAATTCTTATTTTTACTCTTAATGAAACTTAAAATAAATTATGAAGCATTTATTGCTGAAATAGTATATTTCATTAATATTCGAGCAAGGACCCTCACATTAGATGTCTATCCTTTTCCTTAATGCTTTCCAAGTAAAAATGATATTAGGCTAACATCTTTACTCTTATAAATAATATATCATTTTCAAAAAAGTATTAATTACACAAAATTCGTAAAACTAAATACTTTACAACTGTTGAAGTAACAGTCAATAAAACTCAGCTAATTGTTAGCATATTCTTCTTTCCATATTGTACTTGCTGATGTGAATTGGATTGGTGAAGTAAAGTATGATTCTTGTTTTGTATTTCTCTCACTAATAGCCAAGAAAATTAAAACATGTCCACAATAAGTGTTTATTTTTATTAAAAATATCTGAATGTTTCTTAATATATTATCCGAGATACTCAAGGGAACTCGGGGCCATTCTCCTTTCAATTGAATTTTAATTTATCAGACTAAGATAGAATAGTAAGTTAGAAAATTAACATAAAAGATGTATCTATATACATTAAAATAAATTAAACATGAAAAATTTCTTTGTAAAGAATTATGAATGCTAAATTTTACATGATCTTTGCACATGATTTCAATTGGTCAATATTTCCTAATTTGGAAAATGAAACTTTTAAGGTTTTAAAAACTAATTTTAAACAATAGACTAAGAGGCGAGTATATAAGCATGTAACACTGTCCTTCAGTTTTTGGTTGGTATTAGAAAAAAATAAAAAAAAGGTCAATTAAGAAGATTGGTAGAAAATACTGTTATAATTCTATTATATCAATGAAATCTAAGTTAATTGCATATTAATTATAAATAAAAAGAACGTTTTATAAGAACTTGTGTTCAGGAACACCACATGTAGTTATCAGATGTCTGATACATCTGATATCATAGTGATGGCTGATACATGTTGGTCCAGGCAGAAATGATTGTGATGGTACATGGACGAAATGTTGCCCACAGGCAAATGTACCAAATAAATAAATAAATCAACTTCTGAAAGAAAAATAAAACATTAATAGTAGCATTTCAGATTTTCAAAATCCTGTTTCATTATGTAATATAAAAGGATAATAGATAATAAATGATATAACGAATATTATACATTATACTCAGCTCTAAATCACTACAAAATTAACTACTTCCATTCTGAAAATTTTTCACATAGTAGACTGAACAAGAGTCTTCATTAACTTGAATTGAACAGTCCTTTAAGTAAATGTGGCAGTTTTTCATAATACGATATTGCATGAAATTTGACTTGCCTGTCCCTTGCTGATTAAACAAAAGAAAAATTAGTGAATAGAACAAGATATTGGGTATTTCACTTTCTTATAGTTTAGTTTTTGTTTGATATGTAAAGAGGGAAAATATTTTTGTAGCTTAATAAATAGAACAAGATATTGGGTATTTCACTTTTTTATAGTTTAGTTTTTGTTTGATATGTAAAGAGGGAAAATATTTTTGTAGCTTAGTAAATTGAATTATTGTATTTATTTATTTTTTATATATTATGGTCGATTTTTAAAATAAATCTTTGGTTATACAAACCTATTTTACAGAAAAAAAAAACAGCAGATATATACATTATATATTGATCTGATATGAATAAAAATAATTTTCAAGACTAATTTTTTCATATATTTGTGTTATTTTTACAGTTGGCATTGTCAGCAGCATCTCCTATACATCACGGAGTCCTAACAGACACAGATTGTAGGTGGAATGTGATATCAGGATCTGTTGATGACAGGACTCGTGAAGAAAGGGGATTAGAACCACTGAAGAATAACCAATTTGTGATTCCAAAGTCACGTTATGCTAGCATAGATAGCTATTTAAGTCCTCTAGGGGAAAAGTAAGTTTCTTTATCATTTAGATTCATGATAAATTTATAAGAATTAAGTTATATATATTCATTGAAACTATAAATATAATTATCAGAAATCCTAATAAATGTATAGAGTACTTAAAGTATTTAGCCCTAGACCTCGGATATTTAATAAAATAAAATATACGGTTTTAGAAATGTTTTCAATTCTCTGTTGAAAACTTTTAATGGAAATCTTGCATATAAATAGGAGATAAGGATTACTGTATATTGACAGTAGTATAAGAAAACTTGAGTGTCTATTTCACTAGATTTCATAGGAACCACCAACAACTTGGAAATATAAGAGTAATTTAACAAGCTCGGAGGATATTTCCTTGGCCTCTTAAAGAAAAATGAGCAGAGCAAATCTTTGCAAATGTTTTCTCATTCTTCTAGTTGATATATATATTTATATATTTTACTGCTTCTGCTGCTGAAAATTTTGGTTAATAAATAACTATTGAATTTTTATGGTACAATAAAGTAGGATATTAGTCAACATAGAATAGTTTACCACATTTTTGTGTTCATGCATAATTCTCAGACGGTTAATTTTTTCTTATAGAAAAGTAATTTTATAATTGAATTGGACATTACACAGAGAAAATAATTACCAACAATAGATTTTTTTTTTACTATTTTTATTAAAAATGAGGAAGAAAAAATTTAAAACATAGTTGAAACCATACCAATCAATGCTCATACATTCTATTTGTTAGAAGTGAATGTTGACTGGAAAAAATAGTTCAATTTATTCCAGAAGGTAGAAAACCATTTTACTCAGATATTTTAGAGGTGCCTTTAGTAATGAAGATTGAATATTTGACATGTTCATAACAATACCAACAGATAAACATATTAACAACTCTGTAGTATCAAAGTAACAACATTGATCTGCAAACAATTTTGAACTATTATTTAATAAAATAATAATTTTTAATTTTGTTTTTTTTTATATACAAATGGAGTAGGCAACATAACATTGCTAAGAATATTAAATTCTGTCCACAAACTCTGCTCTTAGAATCTGTAAATCAGATTTCTGAACTTCCCCATTTCCAAAATGTGACAATTTAAACACCTCAGAGAATCAAACACTTATTACAAAAGTGCTCCTAATTTGAAATAATCAGAAATAAATAAAAATTGTTTAAAGAATTTAAGAAATCTTAGAAGATAATTAAGAGAAAATTGTCAGTTTGTTTCAATACCTAAAGGAAACAAAATGTCATAAGAGGTTGTGAAAAGATACCTTGCTACCAATGGCCTTAGGAGTAGTGGTGAAAATGAATCATACAAAAAACGTATTTGTTTTTATTTATGTTTACGTTATTATATGTGAGAGTTATGAAGAATTATTTTTATTTTTTTTTCTAAAAAAATGTGAAAAAAAAATTTTACTGTAAGAAAGAAATATATTCAAAAAAGTTTTAAATTTTTCTGAACAAAAGTAAAACAATTTATTTACTTTTCTGTATAACAAACGTTTACGTATACCATGAAAAGAAAGAAATCGAAATTCTAAATCAAAAAAATAGTTATGCAGTTTTATGTTAATTTCACTCAAGTGTCAATTTTGGTATCATTTCCTTTTTCCAACTTCTGATTCAATTACTGTTGAAAGCTTTGTTTCAAGTTTAACAGCAGAGTTTTTTCAATGTTTAACTGAACCACTTTTGCACTTTTATTATATATCTCATAATAATAATGACTTAGGAGTATTAAAAAAAAATCTGTTTTTAGATAAAATTCTAAAAATGGACATTTTTAAGTTTTTGGTGAGATTAAGGACCCAGAGTTATATTTTATTTGACTAAATTGATAGCAAATTAAATTAAATGGTTTTATTTTGTTTAAGTTCTCTTCTAGAACTTCAATAATATCTATTGAACTTTATTTCTTTGTAGGAATATCATTGACCCTTACAATCTTAATGGATTAAAATTACAAACATTATCGGTCATGCAATATTCTTGTAATAAATTCGTAAGGGGTTCTTGGATTTTTATGATAATTTAAAATAATCCAAAAGGCTGTCATAAAACATTTATTTATTCTCCCACTTTTGATGATTTCATGAGGCTGTTTAGAAAATATTCTATTTTGTAAACTAAATAAAAAATTATTGAAATTTTTTTAAAATTGTTGTAAATATTTAATTTTTTTTAAGAGAGAAATAAAATAATATCTAATATTTTTATGATCATAAAGTTTGTGTTACTAATAGTTTTTAAGGCAATTGAGAATATATTAGACTATTTTATACTTCTTAAATAATAATAAAAAAATTAAATAAATAACTTTTTGTTGATAATTTTATGGGACATTACTTTATATGAGATTATTAATCTATGAACGTTAAAAAAAACATTCTTCTACTACGACCTTTATTTGCTTTTTTTTCCTTATTCATCCCTCCTTAGTAGATTACTATGTTGCCGAATATACAATGTTCGCAACCTCTTTTTTTTTTTGTAATTAGTGTGTCCTTGTGTTTAATTATCAAGTTAGAAGGAGAATACAAGGGAACAAGAAAATGAATACAAAAATGTGGTTGTCCTTGAGGTTCACTGCAGCATGACTTCAACACAAAAGAGCTCTTCATTATTTTCTTTTTATTTAGTCCTTCTTTTTACCTTTTCCTAATTTTTGCATTAATTTATATATCAGGATTATGTATTAAAGGTTTAATCTCGTTTTTTATATTTATTTTGGATATGTTCATTTCTTTTCTAAATTGATTATAATCTTTTTTTATCGCTGTCTTATTATATCTCATTCAATAAATCAAAGTAACTCCTTATTAGTCCCTGAGAAAATTTTGATCTTGATTCTATGAAAAAAATTATTATTAATCATTGAAGGAAAATAAATAATTATAAAGCTAGAAATCAAATGAAGTTAATGGTACTTGTATTACTTTTGGAACCTGAATGCATGTATCTCCAACTTCTATTTACTCTGACCGTCATTCTTTATAATTAAATTAATGTTATCTACTTCCTCTTTTAAATAAAATATTCATTTAAAAAAAAACGCAAATGAATAGCATTAAGAAGTATTGTTATACTAAAGATTTACTTTGTATAATAAATAATACCATTACCTTATATAGTATTAGTAGTTAAAGTAAGTAGGCTGCTACTCCTAGTAAATATATTACATTTATTGTACTAATTTCATTAAATAAAAAAGGAACTTTTTCTGTGGTCAGTTTAAAATTATTGATTTTCTAACTTGAAACAAAAAATAAAACTTGGGAAATTCCAAAATATATAAAATTTAATTTATAGGAATTAAATTAAAATTGTTATCATTTTTTCCTTAATGTTTTAGATATAATGATATACCTGTGATACATGACAAAAATATTTTCAATGAACTGAATGCTGCAGGAGTTGATGAATTGCTTGCAAAACATATTGCCCATCTCTTCATTAGGTATAGACACCATTTTTCTTTTGTAAAATACACTATTGTGATTTATTTATTATTGTAGCCTTATTTATTAATATTTTTTTATATTTTCAGAGATACTGTTTCACTATTCTCAGAAAAAGTTTATCAAACACCTAATGACACAGATCACTTTGAGGTAAGAAATTTCTAGTCATTAAACAGTAAACAAAAATCAGACTTTGAATAGAGATATATTTACATTATTTTGTCTTTTCAGAATATTCAGTCCACTAATTGGCAATCTATGAGATTTAAACCACCTCCACCTAACAGTACTATTGGCTGGCGTGTAGAATTCAGGCCATGTGAACTTCAAATAACAGAATTTGAAAATGCTGCCATAGTAATCTTCATTGTATTATTTACAAGGGTGATTCTTTCTTACAGATTGAATCTGCTTATTCCTATTAGCAAGGTAATTAGTTATGTATTGCTAGATTCATTATTGATTTTTTATTGAACTGCATTTAAATAATTGTTGTTCTTATCACTGATTTATTTGTTTACATTTTTATTTTTATTAGTAATTTAGATTTTTTTTTTCCAAAAATTATAATATAGTGTTTAAAAATGTGACTTTAAAGGTTGATGAAAACATGCAGAAAGCACAAAAAAGATCTGCTGTTAGAGAAGAAGTGTTTTGGTTTAGGAAAAAAATTCTTCCTCCAGAAAAAGAACAAAATCATGAAATAACTGAAACGGATGATGAATATGGCGCGATGACTATCAACCAAATCATTAATGGAAAGGTATTCAAATGTTACTCCTTTTTTTAGTTTTTTTTTCCCCTGTAAATTTGTGTGATTTCAAGAAATTATTAAATTGAATCCTAATAAAATTTATTCATGATTATAATTGTATATCAATAGGTAATTCAGTCTAACTGTAAAATAACTACTTTACAGTATAGACCAACAATTATTCTAAAACACCATTAAAATCTTTAAATTGTCCAATTTTTATCACTTTAAAAATGCATATTAAAATACAATAATTTTTTTATTTTATTGTTGGATCTATGTTTTTGCTAAAAACAAGTTATCACTAGAAAAGTTGATTACTCTTTAAGTACTCCAAATATCATGACTTTATTTTTAATACATAGCCTCATCTACAAATAGGTCTTAATCAGTCGAAAACATGGAATTAATGGTATCAAAACTTAAAATCTACTTTTTTAGCTCTTACGAAGTATCACTTCTTATCCATCATTATACTTTGCTACTGTGTATTTTAATAGAACCTTTTTTAAAATTGAATTTAGTGATAAAATAGTTTGTTAGTGTCATCCAATTTAGCATTTTTCATCTCCTCAAGGAATATCAAGCCACAGATTTATTTATTAATTACTTAGTTTGTTGCCCTTTATCAACATTTTAATATTTTACTCTTTATTTCAAAATGTGTTTAAAATTGTCAGTGTTGTCTCTTATAACATGACTTACTGCTTTTTAGGCAGGATCATTTCCAGGACTGGTTCCGTTGGTAAAAAATTATCTAAGCAGTATGGATGTAGATGCAGATACTTTCTGTTCGATTCAACAATATTTAAATTTAATACAAAAAAGAGCATCAGGGGAATTACTTACAACTGCATCATGGATTCGACAGTTTGTTCGACAACATCCGTCATACAAGTAATCTTAATTTTTTTATTCTCAAGTTAATTTTTCATCTTGGCTCACTAAAATGAAAAGTGGAAAAAAAAAAAAAAAAAAAAAGCGGCTACTCTTTATTATATGTTCTGGTTCCCAATTAAGTAATTAGTTAGATTCCAACAGAACATTATAATAGTTGATTGGAGTAATATGAAAAAAAAAATTGAAATACTTTTAAAATTTAAATTAAAAAAAAATAATAGAGCGAAGAAAATTATCTATAACTGTATGCTTATAAAAAAAAGTATTTATTATTATATTAGTAACATTTTTTTTTATTTAACTGAAATATGAAAAAATCATAAAGAAAACTGTTGCAATCCAGAATTCCAGACTCCTTTAAAACTTCCTTGAAGAACATTCTCTTATCTACTCTCTCCAATCTGGCTACTCAACGCAAGCATTACCATAAATGCAAAAATAACCCATGATCTCCAAAACTCCATTGAACACCAAAAACTGACTAGATTTTTCCAAAGCATTTGAAACAGTTGACCACAGCATACTCCTTCCTTTTTTTTTTTGGAATACTTACTAAACCAAAATCTTTCTATATCTGACAGTGTCCTGCATTGGTTCAAATTCTTGCTGTAAGATTGGTCCCAGTATGTAGTCTTCCCTGATCAACCTAGATCTTCCTTTTCAACTTTCCCTCTCCTGTGGTGTCCCTCAGGATTCCGCCGTTATACTCTACTCTGTTTGCTATTTACATTAATGACCTTCTCCTACTAATCTATCACTCTCAATATCTTATATGCATATGATTTCTGAATTCCCTCTCCTTCGCACCTTTTGATATATTACCACCTACAAACAAATTTCAAGAAGATTTAAGTAGAATCTGCAACTGGGCAGAAGCTATAAGTATATTAATAAAACCAGTTGAATTTTAATCTGGAGAAGACAAAGGCAATATTAATAACTATTCCTAATATTCCATCCCAATTCCTACATGATATTCCCATCAAATTTTATCTCACCATTAAAAATCTTTGAATAAACTTTGATTTGAATAAACCCTTCCCCAGAAAAACCATTCATCCAATATATCTCACCATGCCTTTTCCACTTTTAAAAAGTCTAAATTACATCCTTTTTATAAAGAGTTGAAGTGACTTTATACTTCCTAGTGTTTTGTTTTCTTGAATATTACTAATGTTTCCTGGCCAAATATCCAGTATTTATTTACCAGAGTTTTATTTACATTATAATTTATAAATGTAATAACTTATATCAAATTCTGAATGCAGAATCCAGAATAAATTATTTTTATGCAAAATTGAAGGGAAAAAAAAGATCTTTTTTAGTGTGAAATTGTTAAGAAAGTCTATCACAATACAAAGTGGTGAAAAATATGTTATATAATTTTATATCACAAACTTTCTATCAAAGATCCATTTAAAACTCTCTCCCTTAAATGCACAAGAAAAGGAGAAATCCGAGTGGTAATCGTTGCCATTCAGAATTGATTCTTACCATGATGAAGATTATTATTCTCCGTCATGAAATATAACTCTTCTTCTTTCTTGATATACCTGAGCAATAAACATTAAAACATTTTTCATTGTTGTCCACTACAGTGAAATTTATATTTCAACATAGCACAACAGAACCAATTCTTGTTATTTTAATATGAGTGAGATTCACTTTTTTAACTCTCTTTGTTTTAGACATATTTGTTACAAAAATTTATTTTTTTTTTCTTCTGAAATTTCAGGCAGGATTCTATTATAAATGATGAAATCAATTTTGATCTCTTAAAAGAAATACAAAGGATACAAGAGGGAGTTAATCCTTGTCCTGAACTTCTGGGCCATTCCTTGGAGAGCAAGACTAAACACAACATACCTACTTCAATTGAGAAGGCTTGTACTAATAGTGTTGAGTAAAGTAATTACAAGCTAATCGGCTTTTAGACAGAAAATGTGGATAGCAGATTTTCATTGCCTTGTTCCTGAAAAATCTGAATGGCAAAATACGTTGCTATAGAAAAATACTTTTATTTTTGTATTCAAATTTTATTTTATTTATTTTGGCATTATATCTGGCCACATATTTCTGTCTATGCTTGATTGTGTATTGATCACTTGTACCATTTAATGGTTGTGATTAAAAATTAAAAAAAAAAAAAAATTATAAAATCAGTATTCATGTAGTAATAAACCAAGGCATTTTGAACAAAAGCTTTTAATACACAAAAGGAGATCTTATAAATATAGAGGTGGCATTATTTAACCAGAAAAGATGTTAAAAAATTGTACTTAGATGTGCCAACTGATGCAACTGTTACAAATTAAAGATCAAAGAAATATTTTTATGAAGTGAATATTGCACCTTGTTGATTGATTGATATGTTTGAGTGTTGTTGATTGGATTTGTTGATTTTATTATCAGAGACTGGAGCAGTTTATGCAGAAACATGCCAAAATAAGTAGAAAAACCTTAAATATGCAGTAAAAACTATTACAAATAAATTAGCCTGTACATGCAATTATTTTATATGTAATGTTACAGTTAAATGTTCTAACTTCAAATTAATCTAATCGTTCTTACTCAAAACCTCAATATTATAAATGATGATTTTTTAACATAAAGAAGAAACTAAAAGTTAAATATAACTTTTCATTTGAATTGTATATTTATAAATCTTTTTAACTTTCCTTTTAATCAGATATTTTTACATAAAGAAAAGAAATATTAATTAAGTTTTCTCAGTTTTTAAAACCAATGCAATTCAACATGAAGATATAAAATAAACATTATTATAAAATAAAATAAAATAGTAAAATTACAAAAACCAATTTTGATCTCTGATTTAAATTTTAATATTCTGTCACTTACTAAGAGAATTTTGTAAATTGAAGAAAATTGTTGAACATCAACTGAGTTAAGCAGTGCAACTTATTTAAATACACTCAAAATGTGGAATTACATTAATTTTTATTTTATAGGTTGGATTTCTGTTTAAAATCTGTTTCTTTGTATTCCTAGGCATTTACTTCTAAATTAAAATTCTTTATTGAAACATTTTGATTTCGTTATTGAAAAATATTCTATATAATAGTTCGTTCGTCTGTGTCTGAATTCACTGATTCAGAAAGATGTTTGTATGAAAGCTTAAAATAATCAAGCAAGTTAAATATGCATAGTAATAAAATCTGGTCTCTGGTTTGTGTGTTGTTTTTTTTTTATTTCATTGAACACTGCACTGTTTTTGGTTTGTTATTTAACTGCAATCTTTGTACTAATTAATTTTCCTGACAAAATGCCTTTAGTTTCTAGGGAAATATAGTTATTTTGTATTTTGATCGTCCAAAATTAAATTTCTTACTATTTCAACTAAAAGTTGTTTCTAAAAAATATAAATTATTAATATATATTGTTTGATGTAATGAGTGTCAGTTCCTTGTTTTGGATTGCAAAATAGATCTTCAGGAACTAGATTCCAATTTGTTAACTTATGTTATAATTTTTCTAAAATGTTATTTATTTATTTTTCCTATTTTTTTAGCGGTGAACACTTGTTCAATTAAGAAAAAAATTATGATTATTCCATGGGTTTGTAAAAATAATTAAAGAAGTCTTCTCAGTTTGTTTAACATGTAAAAATTATCAATCTGCACCCAATGTTATTACTTATTTATTTATTTTAAAAAAATATATTTTCAATTTTTAAAAAATTGTTTTTATGAATAATTTGGGTTAATTATTGTTGTTTATTTATATGAATATGTTGATGTTATACTTTTAAAAACTTTAAAATTGTATTGCTTATTGTTCCGATGAAAGGTGCAAAGAGTCAAAATAATCAACATTTTTGTATCCTAATGATAGAATTTTTATTATTATTTAATGTTGAAACCAATAATCATAAATGATAAGCAATTGCTGATATTGGAGCTAAATTGTGCAATCAGAAAGTGATAGATTCTTAGTCTTTCATGTTAATTTTTTTAAATTTTGTTCATTATGTATGTTTTTATTATAAAGATACATTTTATCTATGTATTTTTTAAAATTTCTTTATACCAGTGAACTGTAGAGATTTACCTTATTTAAGTTAATGGTTGGTCTATCATCTAATAAAAGCATTGATAATTCAAGAGTTAATTATTAATTTTATAAAGATTAATATTCGTGTACTTGAAGAAATTATTTTTCTATTCTATTAAATGGTATATCCGAAATTTCTTTGATGAGTATATATTTATGAAATTAATTAATTTTTTATGGCTTATTAAGACGGTATGCAATATATATTACATCACAACTTTTGTTAAAATGTCAGATCATAAATAATAAATTTCATAATTCTTTCTAACAAAATGAGAAACTTTTGCCTAAGGTTTCAGAAAAACCAAACCAATTATTTTTAGATGTGGTGTTATTAATAGATTTTCCTAGTTAATATTTTACAGTTTACTCACTAACCTACCAGATGCAACAATAATGCTGAATGTTGGAAAATTTTCGTTGCAAAACCGCATTCAAAACAATTTTGTTTATTACAATAAATGCATAAATACGTGGTAGAAAAAATTAAACTAAGTTACTGACCGAAACAAATTTAACTTTTATTCTGTAAGGAAGTATCACTTTTATTTGTTGAAATGAATTATTTTCAATTTATTTGCAATAATATTCTGTTAATATATTGTTTTAAATTAAAAATTATTAAAATATAGTTTCTTAGCACTTTAAATTAAATTATAAAAGTGATTAAATAACATTTTGTGCTTGAAATGAATAATTGATTTTGCTCCTAAATGAAAAAAGAATCAATCTCATGTCATGTTTTTTTTTTTAATCCACTGCCTTGCAAATTTTATTTTATTATTACTATTTTTTTATTTTTTTTGAAAAATATAAACTACTGGAAATGGTCTGATTGCTGAAATATTACAGTGTCAATATTAAAGTACATATTAAGTTTTAAATGAATCATTCCTTTATGCTCTGTTTTACTGCATCTTAACCTTAATGATTTGGCTTATAAATGAAATAATATGCATTAATTGTAACATAAATTAAATTTATATTATGCATTAATGATTCAGGTTCACTTTATTTATTGTTCACAAGTACTACTTGATTAATAATTTATAATCACATTTTATTTACACTCTGAATGTTTTTACCACTATTTTTAAATATTTCTTATAATATCTCTGTCTGTTTTTCTTTTCAATTAAAAAACAATTGACTAAGACTGTTATTGAAGGATAACATTCCATTGAAACCAGACATTTCTCGATTAACACAAGACTCATAACGGTAAAGTGGTGGTATTTGTTGAGGAAACAAATTCAGTAAATTAACATATAAGATTCTTAATCATTTTATTAAATTAATGTTTCATAAGTATGATTGTTTGAGAAAAAAAATTCATCATTCCTAAACATTTTATAAGTTAAATATTTTATTTTTTGTTTAATCTTAGTCCAAAGAAATGTGTTTTTTTTATACGTCATTATTAAACTTAAAAGATTCAATAGGTGCATAAGTTGACATAATTTATGTTAGTTCCTTTGAGGCTGTTATGGAAATTTTTTTAGTTACATGATTCTGTTTTTTTTTAATTATAAATTATTTTTATGCATCTGTTTAAAAAAAAAAAAATCCAAACACTTTTCTCTCTATTTAAATATTTTAATATAGTTAGTATATTAATTGTAGATTTTTTTTTATAACAGTAACACAAGAGATTGATTACTGGTTACTTGATAGATATTTATCTTTAATTTAATAGTTAGCGATGCCAGCCTACTAGTTAAAAATGTGCATTTTCTTTTATAAAAATCGTTATCAATATTATTTAGTTTATTCAATAAACTGTGATCCTAAAATTTAATGTAGTTATACAATACTAGTAATAATAAAAATCTTGTAAAGATATAATTCATGATAGTTTTAATTTTTATTTACTATTCCCATTTTTCTTTGTTTCCAAGTATGTTCACTTACAACCTTTAACCCCGTAAGATACTCCTCAATGTGTTATGAAATACCACAACATTCAATGATCTAATTAATACAAAGGAAGCAGGAAATGATGTCTTAGATTTATACCTGTTTACATTAATTTACTAACTTTCATAATCTATACAGAATTGTAAATTATATTATAATTACCATGAAATTGTATTTTTATTTTTTTAAAATTAAGTATATCTATTACAGCAATTTATGGCGAGCCTTTGTTTTATTTCATTCTTTTTGATACAGATATGGTATACAAATTCAGCTTACTTTAAAAGTGGAGAATTTTATCGGTTGCATTTATACTATACATCCATATTATATTGTTTAACTAATCAAACCAACTGATAAGCTTTAAAACAAATTAACTATACTTCTTTTTTTGTTTCTTATTTTAAAGTTGGTTCTCCTATTATGTCTCTATTATTTGAATCCCTACTGTCAAAACATTCTTTAGCTTCATTATTAACATAATTATTTTAATTTACTTTATTATTTAAAACAATATTGTGTTCAAGTATTAAGTGTTTTTTAAAGTTATTTTACATAGATACATGCAATGAGTATGTTGTCCTATGTAAATACAATTGAATAAATTGTCCCAAAGGCAAGGACAGTGAGTTTTATCCATTGTTTCTGCAACAATTTTGTTTGAAGATTATTCATGAGTGGTTAAAACTTTGCTGAGATCACTGAAACATGAATAAATTTAAATTTATTAGAAAAGAATTTACTAAATTTTATTTATTGAATTCTATTAGTATTTATTTATTTGCCTATGGACAATTGGGAATTAATATGTTGGGATTAATTATAAAACTATTCTAACCATCAGTGTTATTCTTCAACAATGTACAATCGAGCGTGTTTAGACCAAAGTGTTTTTCCAATTTAAAGTGATGATAAAGCCTGTCATTCTAATATGACATGAGCTTTTATGAAATCTAGTTCACATAAATTATAATTGTGATTACAGTTCAACGACTAATAGAATTGTAAATCAGATAATATTTATGTGCCTTAATTTATAGTAACCTCAATACTAGCTCTTGAAACCTCAACATTTATTTAAATAATGATTAAGATAGAGTTAAAAACCTGTAAGAAAATATTTAAAAATACCTTAATTTCAAGGATATAATGCAACTTTGAAAAATACTATTAATTACATTATTAATGTATAGATCTTAGTATGAGGTGTGAGATAAGTGTATGGTTAAATGGTTTGTAAAGAATAGAAACTGATTAAAATTTGTTTAATCATTATTAGATATTACTTTTATAACTCAATAAGTGTTTTTTTTTTTTTGTTTAGTTGTTTATTCTTAACTTGATGTTTTGTAATATTCCAATTTTAGTTTGTGGATTATATGTTGTTCATGTTTTAAATTAAGATTACTTGTGATGAGAATTATCTGTGTCTAGTCTAATTTTTATTTTATTAACTCAACTTTTTGAAAATGAGAACGATTTCTAGTTCACAATTGATATATTGGAATATGACCTTGTGTTAAAATTTCTGCCACAGTTGGATTGATTTTGAAGTAATGAGATTACTTTTAAAGTGATTAGAATGTACAATTAGAATTACAATTACAATATGTACAATTAGGTAAGCCTGAATATGTACAAGGTGTTTTTTTTTAATTTGAATGCAATTTAATTGGTAGCATTGTTGCTCAGAATGTTTTTCCTTTTATTGAAATGTGTTTTATCTTTATTCCATATATTATTTGTGAATTAGTAAGTATCTATGTATAATTAAAATTATCATCAGGGAGTTAATAAGGATTAAAATTAATTAAAATTATCAAATAAATTAATCTGTATTTGCAGCTATTTGTAATAATTATGTCACTGACCGTTAAGGTAAATTATTTAATGTTTCTAAAAAAAACATAAAACATTCTTTTAGCTTTTTTATTTCTCTTTTACTTATTTTGCTTTTCTAAATTAAAATGTTTCTCAGAATCATAATTAACATAATTCTCCTCAGGGATATAGGATTATAAATGGTTTGAAATATTGTTAATTGAACAAAACAGCCCAAAGAATAAATTATGCCTCATTGTTATTTATGAATCTAAATATGATGTGCAAATTTCGCACATATTACTTGAATATTGTATACTGGTGAAAATGTTACAACTGTTATGTTTTAGATTTCTTTTTTTTTTTTTTTTTAATATTACTTTTATATGAATATGTTTTGTTAGATGTAATTATTTTATTAGTTTTGCTTTCATTCCTTACTGCTTTTTTATTGCTTTGTTAGTTATGAAATATAAGCACTATGGATATTAATTTATTTTATATATTAATCCTTTTCCTTTTGGCTTACCTTTTAAAACTACAATCAAGATTTATAAGTATTAAAAATGGATGTTTGACTTTAAACCAGAGTTTCTTATTGGATTCATTGTTAAATAATTTTTATTTTGGGATATTTTTATCAAATAAGAAAAATCTTAAGGTTATTATTTAAAAATATTTGCTATTTTTTGATAAAATGCTGTTAACGGATAAATCTCTTCTTTTTATTCATCTTTTGAAGCTATATGATTTATTAACAATTTTTCAAAAGAGGAGGAATTTGAAATGAAAGAACAAATGACATTATCTCAAGTGAATGGCCTTGGATACATACATTTATTTCTTTTATTCATATATCCTGTGTAATATGTATCTACAATTAAATTGCAATGCGTTTTTAAAAATAATGTGATTAACTTTTGAAAAGGTCAATATTAATTTTAATTTTTTATTCAAAGTTGTTTACATTACAAGTCTTAATAATATATTCTTGTGAACAAACCCTTTTAAATACTGCTTTTTATTGATGTGATTACTATAAAAAAAGATATGAAAACAGGAGATTTGGGAAACTAATTCTAACTGAGGAAATTGATGTAGATTACATGTGATTGTGGCAAACAGCTCGAAGTGTTCTATTATGTTCTCAAGTGATTGCAGTTAGTTTTCCTGTTGTTTTAGTTGTTATTTTCGTTCTTGTTGGTGTTTTTTCATTATTGGACATGATATAAGTAGTTTTAGTTATTGTAAACATGAACAGTAGAAGTGAAGGTTAACCTCACAGTTTCCTCCAACACTGTAACTTTACTAAATAAACTTTTAAGGACCAGCTTACAGTGCAGGATTTGGTGCATTCTAAGACACTAGCGATCCAGGATTAAATTTTGAGGGAGGGCTTCAGCCCCGAAGCTTTTTTTTTTCATACATATAACGATAATTACTTTGGAAAAACAGAAAGATACTAACTAGTTATATGAAATGGTGTTTAACCGATTCTTGAAGTTCTATTAAATGTAATTAAACGAGCAATAATACTTTATTATATGAGACATATTTTTTAAATATTTTATACTATAAAACATGGTTACATTTTACCATTTTGGAGGGGGGGGGGCTTCAGCCCGAAAGCCACTCCCCCCCCGTAAATCCGCCTGTGTTCTAATGTAAGAACACCCTTGAGCATTAAGTGCAATTCTGTTAACCAAACGAAACTTTAATAGTCAATAACGACTTTAGGTTAAGTTTTATAAACACTTATTTTTATTACTTGCCCATCATTATAACTTATTTAGTTACAAATTTTGGACATATAACATTGCTGTGACCTGTGTAACAGCGTCGAAACAGCAATGGAGGAAGGAGTGGAAGAAGAACAGATCTTAAAGCATCCAAGGTCTACCGCTAAACGGCAAAGAAAGGGATCCCCTGATTTCCGTGAAGAGTCTGGAAAGGCTAGAATAGAAGATGGTCTCCTACACGATGCACGCCGAATTCAAGATAACATTAGAGTTTATATGAATACTTCAGACAGAAAGTTCAAAAGTACATCAACAGTAAAGTGCAACAATTGATTGATACCATGGAGACAATTAATGATAAACAAGACGAGCAACAAACCTTGATCCAACGTGTAATTAGAGGGACGTTAGCGTCCTCTAATGTTTATCAAAATATAATCCAATCTATTGTTGAAAAATCAATATCAATTGTTCTAGAAGGGCTTAAGGCAGCCTCTACGGCACCACAAGGGCTACCGGTAGCACCGGGACCGTCTCGCGAACTAACAGTAGTTAGAGAGGAATCATTAGCCGACACTCAGGAAGGTAATCTACCTTCTCCATTGTTAAGAGAAAGCGGAAGAAGAAAAAGTCTTCTGTCGTGACCAAGGAGTGTGGTATTAAACAGGATGTGCAGCTAATGAATTCATCTGACGCATCAACTAAAAAGAAGACAACTATGGCAGATGTTAAAACTCTGCCATTAAAAGCACCGGATGCACCAAAACCAACTTATCTGACCATAGTTGGTGAGAGAAAGACAGCGATTGATATCATCAATGATTGGCCTGCTCCAACAGATCTTGGAATAAATGCCAGAATTGTCCGAGCAACCAAAGCTGGTTCCGTTTTAATTTGCGTGGAGGAAGATGTCCATGTCTTAAAAATTACTTGATTGGCAGACAGCGCTGGGGCCCGCTCACTTCCATATTGGTGCCCGCAGAAGAAGAGGACAAGCGCCAGGAAGACCTCCAGATTCTGGAAGCTAGGACGAAACAGAAGAAGAAAGAACAGAAGAACTGCACATAATACACATCATGTTAACTAGTAGTAGTATGTTATTATCGCAAACACCCGTATTGCCATAGTGGCATGGGAGGGTGGAATCCATAAATAAATAACTGAGGAAATTCGGGTAAAACATTTTACTCAAAAAATTACTAATATTTAAATCAGTACCAATATATTTTATGTTGTGAACGAATTTTATCAATGCAAATATTATATGAATAGAAAAAAAAATCTGGTGTGCGCAACACACGATTTTCACTTACCGCTCAACTTTGAATAAAAATTATTTTCTGGTCATGTTGGGCTATTATAAAATTTTTGAATTACATTTTTAACTGAGCTAAAACTAAAAGATTACAGCTAAAAAATCATAAATATATTCAAATAACAAAAGTCCTATTCATTAGATCACCAGTTGATTATGGATTATACGATTCATTGATTATGGATTGCACGACTATTAGTTATTAAACTGTTATTTTCCATTGCAAAGTTTATTAAAACGGAATTAATAGATTTGCATTGTCTGTCATAGACAGGTCAAAAGTTGTCACACTGATCGTAAGTGGCTTCTGTTGGAATAACGCAATGTGAAAATTTATCAAATTATTCACTACTTTAATTTTCTAAAAGGTTATATAATGATTTTTCGGAATAAACGAATGATAGATGCCTAATTATTTAAATATAGTATCAGATCTAAAGTTATTAAACTACAGTGAATATATTTAAGGTTATTAGCGTATCCATGAAATATTTTTATATTTCACTTCTTCTTTCACACAAGTACAATGAATTAGTATCTTAAACAATGTCATTGCCTTAAATCCGTGAGTTTTAAATACTTTATCAAATTTAAAAATATTTAAAAGTTTACATTTAATAAGAAAATTTCATTTAATTTCCTTGATAACACCTGAGTTACGTTAAATAATGTTAGTTTTAAGAAGTTATTATTTATAAGTTATCATTTGTATGTATATATTGTGTGGATGTTTAATGTAGCCCTAATATTAATGCCCTCGAATGTGGCAGAATGTATTAATTTTGAACTAATAAAAAAAAAGTATTTATATTTTTTTCGTCAGTCTCCGTTACATCCTACAACATTCTATATTATATTGTTTTTTGTTAATTCTCTGCATTTCAACGCTGTATTATACGTACCTTATAGATCTGGGCATTCTTGAAATAATTTATTTCTGAAATAATTCACATGGTTATTCATGAATGAATTATTTCGAGAATAATTGTTATTTCTGAAATAATATTTCAAACTGTCAATGAAATAATCTCGATGGAATAACTGCTGAATTTATTTCTGAAATAATTATTTCAATATTTTAACATTCTTTAGAATAAAGTAAATTATTTCGAAATGAGTTATTTCTGAAATAAATTATTTCATAACTATTATTTCAGAATTATTTATTTCATAAATAAATTATTTCAATAATCAAGAAATGAATATTTCAGAAATAACATTGTTCTGAAATAACATAAAAAATTTACCAATATGCACCATGTTTTCGGGTTATCTTTTTATGTAAATAGTGTCGAATTTGAGATTGCGCCCCCCATTCCCCACCCTACAGCATCGACTTATTGTAAATTTTCGGATTTAATCGATATCAGGTTCGACTATAATGTTTTCGGGGTAGCTTATGAAAATATGGTCGAATTTGAGATTTTGCCCCTCTCTCCCTCCCCCCCCTAAATCGACTTTTAGTAACTTTTCCGATTTAATCGATATCAGGGTGGCCTTTTATGTTTTTGGGGTATCTTTTTCAAATTCGACCGTATTTTCTTAATAAGCTACCCCGAATACATAATAGTCGACCCTGATAACGATTATATATGGAAAGTTACAAAAAGTCGATTTGGGGGGAGAGGAGCACAATCTCAAATTCGACCAAATTTTCATAATAAGCTACCCCGAAAACATTATAGTCGACCCTGATATCGATTATATTTGAAAAGTTACAAAAAGTCGATTTGGGGAGGAGAGGAGCACAATCTCAAATTCGACCATATTTTCATAATAAGCTACCCCGAAAACATTATAGTCGAACCTGATATCGATTAAATCCGAAAATTTACAATAAGTCGATGCTGGAGGATGGGGGAGGGGAGGCGCAATATCAAATTTGACATTATTTTTATAATTAGCGCCCCGAAAACATAATACTCGACCCGAATATTGATTATATCTGAAAAGTCGAACAGAATGATTATTTCACAACATTATTCCTGAAATAATTATATCATTATTCCTGAAATAATTTATTCCCGAAATAATCATTTCGGAAATAATGGTCAGGTTATTTCATGAAATAAGTTATTTCGGAAATAACTATCAAGGTTTATTTAGGGATTTATTCCGGGAATATTTTTCAAATAAATTCTGCCCAGGTCTAGTACCTTATATTATACGACCTTCTGACTATTATTTCCGAATATTCATATTCAATCTGGATCAGTATTTTTCTTTTTTACCTCTTTATTTTATTACGGAATTCTTTCAAAGGTTATATTTAGCATTTTTCCATAACCCCTAACAATGATAAATAGTTATTATTTGTAATAAACCAAATTAAAAGTACTTTAGAGGCCTAAAGACCTGATAATGTTGGAATTTCACAAAGGAAAAATTCATCAAATTATTCACTAATTTAATTTTCTAAAAAGTTACATGATAATTTTTGGGGATAAACGTTGATACCTAGTTATTTAAATATAATATCAGATCTGTAATAACTAAACTACAGTAAATATATTTAAGGTTATAAAAATATGCTTTATACATCCATGAAATGATTTTATATTACTTTCACTTACCTATATATGTAATATATAGTGAGGGTAAGTATGGCGATCGTGAAATTTTTTTAATTATGTGTTTTCAACTAAAATACAAATATTGGGCTTTTTAAGTCCAAATAACCAAGTCTCGAAAAATGGTCTGTGTTTCTGTATGTCTCTATGTTTCTATGTTAGTAGTCAAGCTCAAAAACGAAAAGTCGTACGAAACTGATATTACGTATTATGATAAGTATATATATATGCCTTAGATGTGACAGCAATCCTTTTCCTTAAAATCAGCTAACCGGAAGTGCCACTTCATATCAACGGTGAAACACATTTTTACAATTTTCTCAAAAATGGCTCTAAAGATTTTGATTAATTTTCGGTGTATCATTGTATAATTAAGTGTTCTTTAATATCATTTAGGTTTTATCCCAGTTGATGTCACTTTACAGGGCTTAAATGCCCAATGTTATAAACGTCTTCCTGTAAAGTACCTTTAATATGGTTTATTTTAAAAACTTAACTATCTCTCATTATTAAAAGTTACTAAAAAATGCTAAATATAACTTTTGAAAGAATTTGATAATTGAATAAAGGAGCAAAAAAAATGCTTATCGAGGTCGAAAATGAATCTCCGGAAATATTATACGTATAATATATCGTTGGAAAGCGGAGAATTTTAGAAAAAAACAATATCTGATATAGAATGTTGTATAAGGTAACAGAGAGTGGCAAACAAATTATAAATAATAATTTTTTAAAACTAATAATATTTAACGTAAATCACATGTTTTCAAAGATATTAACTGAAATTTACTAACCAAATGTAAACTTTTAAAAATATTTAAGTTTGAAAAAAGTATTTAAAATCCACTTAATCAAGACAATGACATTGTTAAAAAAACTATTTCATTGAACTTGTGTGAAAAAAGAAGTAAAATATAAAATCATTTCCTGTATGTATAAAGCATATGTTTATAACATTAAATACATTTACTGTAGTTTAATAATTGTAGATCTGATATTATATTTAAATAATTAGGTATCAACGTCCGTTTATTCCGAAATATTGTCATATAATTTTTAGGAAATTAAATTAGTGAATAATTTGATTAATGTTTCCTTGGTGATATTCCAACAGTATCCACTACTATTTCAATGTAATTATGTGAAAGAAGAAGTGAAATATAAAAATACTTCATAGATACGCTAATAACCTTAAATATATTTACTGTAGTTTAATAACTCTAGATCTGATATTATATTTAAATATTTACTTATCTATCGTCCGTTTATTCCGAAAAATCATTATGTAACCTTTTAGAAAATTAAATTAATGAATAGTTTGATGTAATTTCCTTTTGTGATATTCCATCAGTATTTACTTACAATTAGTGTAACAACTTTTGACCTGTCTATGACAGACAATGCAAATCTCTTAATTCTATTTTGTAAACTTTTCAATGGTAAGTAGCAGTTTAATAACTAATAGTCTTGCAATCCATAATCAACGGATCGTACAATCCATGATCAACCGGTGATATAATAAATAGGACATTTGTTATTTTAATAGTATTTATGATTTGTTAGCTGTAATTTTAGTTTCACTTACGGTAAGTATTGCGATCGAGAAAATTTTAGAATCTGAGTTTTCAACGAAAATACATGTTTTGAGGTACCCCGAGTCGAAATGACCAAGTCCGGAAAAATGGTCTGTGTGTCTGTGTGTTAGCAGTCTAGCTCAAAAACGAAAAGTCCTACGAAACTGATATTACGTGTTTAAGATAAGTATATGCCTTAGATGTGACAACAATCCATTTCCTTAAAATCGGCTTGCCGGAAGTGCCACTTTATATCAATGATGAAACACATTTTCACAATTTTCTCACAAACGGCTCTGACGATTTTGATTAAACTCGGTGTATCATTGTATAATTAAGTGGTCTTTAATATCAATTAGGTCTTATTCCTGATGTCAATTTACAGGGCTTAAATGCCCAATGTTTATATACGTCTTTCTCTAAAGTACCTTTAATATGGTTTATTTTAAAAAGTTAATCATTTCACATTATTCAGAGTTACGAAAAAATGCTAAATATAACTTTTGAAGGATTTTGGTAAGTTAATAAAGGAGAAAAAAAATAAAAGTGCTGAAAAACCTGCGTTGCTATAGACTCTAGCGCCTAAACGAATGTACCGATTTCAATGAAACTTCGCTAAAGTCATTTTCTCGACACCCTTTAAATATATCTATATAACATACTTCAACGAAAAGGAGCTGGAAAAAAAGTTACGAGGGATGGTTAAATTAAATTCCGAATAACTCAAAAAGTATACACTTTTTCATTGTATTATGGTTTTTAAAATATTATGGAATTGCCTAAAAAACAAAAAAAAAATATCGTTAAAATCGGACAATTAGGAGGAAAGATATGGTCTTCAGGTTTTTTTAATATGCTCTGCTGCAAAGGTTATATCCTTAGTTTTGGTTTTTGAATTTTGAATGTGTTACTTAGGTAATGCTATTTTTTTTAATGATTATAAGAAAAAGTTTAGTCCATTAATTGGAATCTCCTTTTATTTATTTTTCTTTGTAACTAGAAGGTAATGTTACTTTAGATGTATAATTGTTTGGAAATAATAAACCATTGTGAAATAATTAGCAGCTTTGTAAAATATTTAGCGAAAAAATGCTTAATATAACTTTTGAAAGAATCTGATAATTGAATAAAGTTAAAAAAAAAAATATACAGGTCGAAAATAAATCTCAGTAAATACGAGTCAGAAGGCATAGTTATAATATATCGTTGGAATGCGGAGAATTTTAGAAAAAAACAATACCTAATATAGAAAGTTGTATAAGGTAACAGAGAGTGGCAAAAAAATTATAAATAATAATTTTTGAAAACTAATAAGATGTTATTATCATTGTCAAAAAAAAAAAATTCATTGTACTTGTGTGAAAGAAGAAATAAAATATAAAATCATTCCATGGATGTATAAATCATGTGTTTATAACCTTAAATACATATACTGTAGTTTAGTGATTATAGATCTGATATTATATTTAAATAATTAGGTATCAACGTTTATTCCGAAAAATTGTCATGTAACTTTTTAGGGAATTAAATTAGTGAATAATTTGATGAATCTTCCCTTTTTGGTATTCCAACAGTATCCGCTACTATTTCCTTGTACTATATATTTTTTATATTAGTTGAAAATTCACATTCTGCCACGTTGAAAGGCATTAACATTAGGGCTACATTAAACATCCACACAATATATACATACAAATGGTAACTTATAAGTAACAACTTCTTAAAACTAACATTATTTAACGTAGCTCAGGTGTTTTCAAGGAAATTAAATGAAATTTTCTATTAAATGTAAACTTTTAAAATATTTTTAAATTTGAAAAAGTATTTAAAACTCACGGATTTAAGGCAATGACATTGTTTAAGATACTAATTCATTGTACTTGTGTGAAAGAAGAAGTGAAATATAAAAATATTTCATGGATACGCGAATAACCTTAAATATATTTACTGTAGTTTAATAACTTTAGATCTGATATTACATTTAAATAATTAGGTATCTATCGTTCGTTTATTCCGAAAAATCATTATATAACCTTTTAGAAAATTAAATTAGTGAATAATTTGATAAATTTTCTGTTTGCGATATTCCAACGGAATCCACTTACAATTAGTGTGACAACTTTTGACCTGTCTATGACAGACAATGCAAATCTCTTAATTCCGTTTTAATAAACTTTGCAATGGAAAATAACAGTTTAATAACTAATAGTCGTACAATCCATAATCAACGGATCGAACGATCCATGATCAACCGATGAAGTAATAAATAGGACTTTTGTTATTTTAATAGTATTTATGATTTGTTAGCTACAATCTTTTAGCTTTAGCTCAGTTAAAAATGCAATTAACAACATTTTATAATCGCCCAACATGGCCAGTAAATAATTTATTTTCAAAGTTGAGCAAAGTTCAAAGAGTAAGTGAAAGTTGTGTGTTGCGCGTACCAGATTTTTTAGATTTAGCTCGGTTAATAATGCAATTCAAAAATTTTATAATAGTCCAATAAGGCCAGAAAATAATTTATATTCAAAGTTGAGCAGTAAGTAAAAGTTGTGTGTTGCGCGCACCAGGTTTTTTTACTTCTTCTTTCACACAAGTACAATGAAATAGTTTTCTATCAATGCCATTGCCTCGATAAGGTGGATTTTAAATACTTTTTGCAAACTTAAAAATATTTTTTAAACTTTGCATTTAGTAAGTAAATTTCATTATTTCCATGAAAAAATTTGATTTACGTTAAATATTATTAGTTTTCAAAAATTATTATTTATAATTTTTTCATCACTCTCTGTTACCTTCTACAACTTTCTAGAAATTCTATGTTAGATATTGCTTTTTTCTAAATTTCTCAGCTTTCCAACGATATATTATACGTATACCTTTTGAATTTCCGGAGATTCATTTTCAACCTCGATAAGCATTTTATTATTCCCCTTTATTCAATTATCAAGTTCTTTCAAAAGTTATATTTAGCATTTGTTTCGTAACTTTTAATAATGAGAGATAGTTAATTATTTAAAATAAACCATATTAAAGTTACTTTAGAGGAAGGCGCATATAACATTGGGCATTTAAGCCCTGTAAAGTGACACCAACGGGGATATAACCTAAGTGATATTAAAGAACACTTAATTATACAATGATACACCGAGTTTAATCAAAATCTTTAGATTTTTTTTTTGAGAAAATTGTAAAAATGTGTTTCACCATTGATATAAAGTGGCACTTCCGGTTAGCCGATTTTAAGGAAATGGATTGTTGTCACATCTAAGGCATATACCTATCTTAAATACGTAATATCAGTTTCGTAGGACTTTTCGTTTTTGAGCTAACACACAGACACACAGACCATTTTTCGGGACTGTTGAATACTCAGACTCGAAAATTTTCACAATCGCAATACTTCCCCTTACTATTTATTACATATATATGTAAATGAAAGTAAAAAACAAAACAAATTACTGTCATATGTAAATATTTGCAACAGGTGAAATGGTCTTATTCAAATCAGTTGGGAAAATGAAATTATTTCTGCGCTAAATATATACATCTTAATTTTTTTTTGCTTCCTCACTACCAAAGGTAGGGAAGCATTGTATTTGCGCGAGAGGTTAAACAAATATTGTGCTCAGAATCGATAATTTCCACTCGCGTTTTACGTCAATACTTAAAACGCGAGTGGAAATTATCGATTCTGAGCACAAAATTTTGTTTAACCTCTCGCGCAAATAAAATGCTTCCCTACCTTCGGTACTGAGGAAGCAAAAAAAAAATTAAGATGTATATATTTAGCGCAGAAATAATTTCATTTTCCCAACTGATTGTGATAACACATGTGGGGGAAAAAGCCTGGCTCGGAGATTCCTGGGCGAATGTATATATCGTATATAGGTATGATTGTGTTTAGAAGTTTCTATTTTATGTTATTTGTTTACTTTTTTTCTTTTTATTTACTTTCATCATTTATTCAAAATTTATTTACTTTTTATACTTATATTTATTTCTCTATTATTTGTATATATTGTATGAATGAGAACTTTTAGCCCTAATATTTATAGCCCTCCAGCAGTGGCTGATTGTATTATTATTCAATAAATACATTATTAAAAAAAAAAAAAATTTACATCCGAGTATAGAGATTATATCACAGATAAGATGATAATACTGGCGGATCCATGGAAGGGAGAGAGGCTTTGGGGTAATTGTTAGTTGCCTAAATTAAATACTAAAACAACAACAGTATGCACTCTATTAAAATTATAATAGGTTTTTTTTTTTTTAAATATCCTGAATTCGCTAATGATGGTAACTTACCATATTCATAGAAATTCGTGTTTAATATCAAAAACTGGTTTATAACTATGATAGTATAAGTATAAAATCGCGATTTCGAAATACAATTAAGAATATATTGTTTTTAGATAAAAAATTCTCAATTTTATCTGATAGACCAAATTTTACTAGATTCGCGATGTTAGTCGCGACTTCGTGGGAGGGAGGGAGCGTGATCGTCCCCTCCCTTTTCTCCAATAAAAATAGAGTGGAGATAATGTCGTTTTTCCTCCCAATATTTTGATAAACAATAATAATTAATTTATATGAATGAATAAAACGTGTAAAGTAAAATCTATTAATAGGAAAAGTCGACTAGATGGCTAAGCTGAGGTCTAGAAATAGGTAAGTATTTTACCCTGTAAATATTCAAAGATACACGTAGCAATATGTCTTAGGATTTTATTATTCACACTCACGTAAAAACATCCGTTTTTACCTGAAGATGTTATGACATTTTCCCTACGGACAGTTTGAACAATCGGATAATAAAATCATTACCTGTTTGTCTTCCCTTAAATGGTCCATAAAATTCCTTCTTTTCAGTTTTATTTTTCGTTTAGAAAGCTGCTAGGGTTTTTAACCGTCTTTCCCAAGTTTTATGTTCAGACGAGGTTCACAGACGACGTTCCAACCCAAGCATGTGGGTCATTTTCAGGGCTGAAAATTTTAAAAACAATCAGATATATAATATTATACGACCGATAATGGTAAATAATAAACTATAGCGATTGATGGTACATGAATCTTAACTAATATTACAATACACAATATTAAAAATTAAATATGTAAAAAGTTATACAAACTAAAAATAACGTATATAATCGATTTATAAAAATTTATAATATTTTCTCTTACTATCCGTGGTTCGAGCACTGAAGGCTTTCAAGTAGTGAGACATTTTGTAGGAAGTAAAAAGGTCGGTTCAGATAGCAAAAGGTAGGTGAACATATTCAAAGGGGAGGGGGAGTAGTATACATTATATAATATTGACTACTACTTTATATAATAGTATATTTTAGGTGATAAATAGTACGGACGCAGTCATTTTTAAAGTTTTTATTAGTGGCGACGTATATGTACAGGATGTCGCGTAAGTAGAGGGAAATATTTAAGAGATGGGAAGTAGAAATGAAGATCTACAAAAAATTACATACAAGCAAATGCCCAATTTCGAGCAAAAAAAAGTGGGAAATTTAAGCTGTCTTTTTTTGAACGAGTCACGTTTTTTTGTTGAATAGGAAGCGGTAACTTAAAAAATATTTGATTTAACTAATTAAAAATTGCTCCTTAGTAAAGTAGACAAAATTTACTTTAAATGAAAATATAGTTTGTTATTGTGAAAACTATTTAAATAGAACAATTGTGTGGACACAGTTCCGTTTTAAAAAAATCATAAATTATTTGTGATGTTTTTGTTATCAGGCGGATCTACGGGGGGTTTTCGGTCTGAAGTCTCACCCTTCCCCTCAGAAATGGTAAAATATAACCATGTTTTGTAGAAAAAAAAATATTAAAAATTATCTCGTAAAGTATTATTGTTCCTGTAAGTACATTTAATAGGACTTCAAGAATCACTTAAACGCCATTTCATAAATAAAGGTAAGTTAGTTTCTTTCTTTCTTTTTTTTTCAAATTAATTATCGTTATATATATATGAAAAAAAAATGTTTTCGGGCTGAAACTCCCCCCCCCCCCAAAAAAAAAATTAAATCCTGGATCCGCTAGTATTTCACCTGTACTACATTTACCCTACTTTAAAAAAACTTGCTCATTTAATAAGTACATATTAATTAAGTTGAAGTTTATTAGGAAAAGGTTTTAGATTCACTTCAAGTTGTGTAAAGAAATTATGTAATTTTCTATCCGATCATTTATAATTACCCTTGTTTTCTGCAAAAATGACTACAATTAACTGTTGCAAAGGTTTTATTTTTCGTTTTTCCGTGATTCCTATGTCAGAAATGTGGGGGAAAACATAATTTTATAACCACCTTACATGAAAAATATTTGAAAAATCATTATTTTCAATTGGTTATTATTATAAATGAAATCTGTTTTAGGCAATTATGTTTATTAAAACATATCCCATAACACGGAAAAACAATAAATTAAAGCTTTGCAACATTTAATTTTAGTCATTTATCTGAAAACACGGATATTATTAGGTTACTGGATAGAAAATCATGTTATGTCCTCTACACAACTTGAAGTGAATCGCAAAATGTTTCCTTATAAACCTCAACTTAATTAATATGTACTTAAAGCTTATTGAATGAGGAAGTTTATTTAAAAGTGAGGAAGATGTAGTATAGCTAGATGACGATAAATAAAAATCGCAAATAATTAATGATTTTTTAAAAACAGAACCAAGCTTTGTTCAGCCGCTCAAAAGCCATCTTTAAATGGTTTTAACAATGGCAAACTATATTTTTGTTTAAAGTAAATTTTATTTAGTTTATTATGAAGCATTGTTTAATTACTTAAATCAAATATTTTTTAAGTTGTCGGATCCTACGCATGTATGCGATGTATGTCTTGATGTATACTTTTAACCATTAAATATTTCCCGCTATTTACGAGGCAGTCTGCACAGTATAAACAGTATAGTTTAAATAATTTGGTGTTTCTTTGCCTTTAATATTTTAAAAATACGATTTTTTTGTTTGTTTTGTTTTTCAAAATAAAGGGCTATATACAATTTAAAGAGATAAGTATTTTTATCTGTATGTATGTTTACGATGACGGGCGGTATCTACAAATACCTGACGCCCATAGCATTTTTTTCCCCGTCAGGCTCAGGAATAAGACCTGTTTACATAACAAATACGAGTCTATTTTTGTTTAAGAGGGAACTTTTTTCCCTCGTCTTCCCTTCCTCTCGCATCCCCGTCGGCATGCACCCATATAATGACCTTAAGAGAACAAAAAGTGTACAAACTTTGGAAAGGGTTTTACTGATCGGTCGTAAAAATTTACATTGTTTGAATAAGTTAACTGCCCAGAGGGGCTGACGTTTCGGGTTTTTGCCTACCAACCCCTCTCCTGACCGTTGATTTACAATCACTTTTTGCAAAAACTCTTTCAGGCTAAAACAATCCTTTAAGGACTTTCTTCGAACGTTCTTGTACCCTATAAACATAAAATGTGACGGTTACATGAAATATATATATATATTTTTACTAGTATCTTATTTATAACTTAATCTTAATCTTTAGTTTAAAAAAAATATAATGCGGTAGCACTAGATATTTATCTCATGTTTAATAATTATTAATGGTTTGACAAATAACATTTGTTTAAAAATACTTTATCCTCCATAACAAAACATTTCTTCGCCCAAGCTTTTATACCTAATGAGTTCATTGGTTAATATATAAATTTAATTAACGCCATTAATGTAAAAATACTAAGCCTCAAAATTAATACTTATCTATAACATGTTTACACAATTTTCAAATTCATGAATGTCTATGGACATCTCCTACCTACTTTACAATATGTTTCAATATATAATCAACCTTCATTTAGAATCAACCTAACGATTAGACAAGTAAATTGATGCCCTTAATAATAAACATTAAGCCTGACAATAATATCTACTAGAATGATGCTCATAAATTTAAAACTGGCGAGACAAATAATCGAGAAAACCGTCTTCATGTAATCTTTCGTTGCAACTTTTTTTTTTTATTGCCACGTTTTTTGTTTCTATACAGGCTAAAGGATATAGATGTTTATCTCATTGAAATGCAGAGGGGGGGCTTCAGCACCAGTGGATCCAGGATTCAATTTTGGGGGGCTTTAGCCCGAAAGTTTTTTTTTTCATAAAAATAACGATAATTACTTTGGAAAAAAAGAAAGGAACTTACTACATATATTAAATAATGTTTCAGTGATTCTAAAAGTCCTTTTAAATGTAATTACACGATCAATAATACTTTCAGAGATAATTTTTTAGTATTCTTTTCCATAAAACATGGCATTTTAGCATTTTGGGGGGAGGGGCTTCATCAACAAAGCCCTCACCCCCCTCCCTCCGTAGATCCGCACGTAGCCTTCGGGTAAAATACCTGAACCTCTCTGTGTTTTATAGCCCTTTCCTCAACAGGCCCTTGCCTATGTAAAATGGCTAACTAACTCTTTGTGAACTCATGTTTTCACGAATATATATATATATATATATATATATATATATATATATATATATATATATATATATATATTTATGACGCTCCAATCATATTTTTATTAAGTATGACGCATTAGAAAATTCAATAATTTACTTTAATCAATATTTTTATTTGAAACTTTATAGGCCTTATTTCGTTCATTCGTATACTATTTTCTAAATAATACCTTTCATTAAATCTTAAAATTAAAAAAAAATTACAACTCAGAGGTAATTAACATCAGTTTACATTTGTAAAATTATTTTTAAAAAAATTGTATGATAGACTTGTATGATAGATTTATCTTGGTTTGTATAATTCAGAACAATGTTGTTTGGTTTTGTTAATAATGTTTGTCGATAAAATTAAATTTCATAGATGCTTTTATTATACCACGTTAATTTAGTTACATAAATATAAATCTTCTTTTATATAGGGTGTCTCAGCCGCTACACTCTGGGGCACTTGCGGATCCAGGATTTTTTTTTGGGGGGGGAGGAGGAGGGGCTTCATCCCGAAAGCTTTTTTTTTCATAAAAATAACGATAATTACTTTGGAAAAAAATAAAGAAACTAACTACCTATATGGAATGGAGTTTGAGTGAATCCTAAAGTTCTTTTAAATGTAATTACACGAACAATAACACTTTAAGAGACAATTTTTTTATTTTTCCATAAAACATGGTTATATTTTACCATTTAGGATGGAGAGCTTCAGCCCCAAAGCCCCTCTCCCCCCCCCTCCCCCGTAGATCTGCCCGTGCTCTGGTGGATAATTCTAGGCTAAATTTCTAAAAAAAAAATTTTATCTGATTCAACTTTGTGTCTTGCTTTAGGTGGTCACGTTTTATTTTTAATTAATAAGGAGGAATTGCTCAAAAACTATTCTAAATATTTAAACTAGATATCTAAATTCTATGTACGCTATCGTAAAGTATACAAAATTTCCTTTGAGAAAACAGTGATTAAATTTACGAAAGTCAACGATAAATGAGGCTTTTAGGAGGTCTAATATGACTGCTATTACAGTAACCATACTCGAGCAGCTTATCTCTGCCTTCCTGATTAGTACAGCGCTCGTATTGGACCAACTGAAAGTCCCTTTAATCATTGACCTTGGTAAATTCAATCACTATTTCCTCAAAAAAAAAAAAAAATTGTCTACTTTACGATGCCATACTTGGAATTTAATTATCTTAAACAGTTTTTGATTAATTCTTTATTATTCAATGAAAACCGTGACCACTTTAAGGAAGACATAAAATTTGTCTTAAATCATTTTCCGTTCTTAACCGACCCATGCGTCAAATGAATTTTTTTATTGTAAATTTTGTCTAGGATCACCCGCCATATTTTTATAGCGAGTCATCGACAATATACAAGCTACTTGAACATGCATCAAATGAGTCTATTATGTCCAGAAATTCTCTCACTTATATTTACATGTATTACGTAACCTGACAATAGATAAAGGAATAGGGGTCCTGGGTCCATGGAGGGTACAAATTAAGGTTTCACCCCTAGTGGTTATCAAGTTTCATACAAAAGATACGAGAAAAACTAATGATACCTTTAGAAGGAGACATTTGGCCGTGTCAATAAATTAATTTTATGATCAATGTACTTTCGATAACTTGATATTCAATGGAGTTCATTTTAATTTATTTACATAAAAGTATCTTACTAAAATCCAACAGAAACATCGGACCATGATTGTTTTTGTAGCTATCGAGGTCCACTACTTATCCCATGTAAGAACTTAGGAAAAATATATAATGAAAAAACGTTAAGCTAATCTCTTTTTTTTTTTTAATTTATTTTCTGAGAAATATAATAATCGTGTCATACGAGCAATAATTATAGCGAGATTTCAACACATTCACGCCATATATACAGACAACATAAAATTAAAAGTAAAATAATACCTAAACAATAATCAATAAACAATAATACCTTTTTTTTTTTTTTTTTTTTTTTTTTTTTTGTCCTCCCTTCCTCGCCTTTAAGGCTATACGGGGGTTTTCCCGGACCAGGGAGTGTGGGCGGGGATTTAAAAACTCCTCGGGGCACCGGGACGCGAACTCGTGACTATTTTTTTTATCAAAGTCTAATGTATCAGGTTGCCGGGCATGCACACGCGTTAGCCCCAAGGTCAGTAAAACTACCATGTTCGCTCACTCAGAAATGCGTGGTGGGGGAACTTGAAACGTGACTTAGCCACTAGACTATCTAACCTTCCTATTGTTCTTTCAAGCCTATCATTGGAGGTTTATTTGAATATTAATGTGTCTTTTTTTAGTTTTACTGGGGAAAAGAATATTTTTCTGTGTGCTTGACGTTTAATTGAAGATAATTTTAAGCAGGTAAATCAATAAATACGACAAACAACCTAGAATAAAATATCAAATCAACCTTTCTCTCACCTTTCAAATTTATTAAAATTAATAAATTAATAAGTTATTTGGCAATACAGTATTGATTTAATGTAGAAAAGTAAACAATAATCTTAAAATGTCCAGAAACTAAGGCCGGAGGGGTAAACTTAGTCTTTTGGCTACTTCACAGCTCAATTCCTCGCCGCCATTTTCCCTCTGAGTGAGCGAACCTGGTAGTTTTACTGACCTTGCGTTAGCTCATTCGGCCACCCCGCCCACTCACAGTCATACCTATATACAATATATACAAGTAGATAGTGAACACCAGGCCAGGCTTATCCATCCAACTATAGAAGGAAAACCAGAACTTCAAGATGTCCCTGCGCTACTTTCTCAACCGCGTCACTGGTGCTATAGCCAGTGGAGATTGAGCCAGAGCGCTTTAGCCACATTCACTCATGTCTTGAGTGCAGATTCTGGCCATTGCCATAATTCCAAGATTTATACTACATAAGGTCTCTACGCCACTGTCGCTTCAACCTTGATTGTAGAGAAGAGTGGAACAAGATAGACTACTAATTAAGCTGGAATATAAAAATCTGGTGAGGTGCGCGCATCATACAACTTTCACTCACCACCCTCTTCTTAGCAGAAAAAAATATTTTCAGACAAAGGAGAAATGAATGTAAAAATTATAGACTCTATAATTATTTATATTTCATTGTGGGTATTTTTATTAGTATAAGTACCCTTATATATACAAATTATAACGTTTATATCGGTGTAATCTATACAATTAAATATTAAATAATACCAACAATAGCATTTATGAACACCGCATATTTATATTTATATAATATTGTCGGAGTCCGTATTATATTAAGCTCATGTTGCTTATGGAAGACTGTTATCATTTTTCGGCTGAGATCGGGTATGATCAATTACAACTAGTCTCTGTTACGATGTTTTATTTCTCCTTTAGTTAATTATCAAATTCTTTCATATTTTATATTTAAATATCTTTTATATTTTAAATTAATGTGAAATAGTCAATCGTTTCAAATAAAAAAATTGAAGGTACTTTAGAGGAAGCTAATATTGAAAATTAGCCTTTCAAGCCCTGTTAGTGAACATCAATCAGAATAAAAACTATATTTTATTTTAAACCGCTCAATTTTACACATGTATAATGAATTGAATCAAAATCGTTTGAGCTGTTTCTGAGAAAATTACAAAAATGTGTTTAGCCCATGATAGAAAGTGCCACTTCAGGTCAGTAGATTTCACGAAAAAGTTACTGTAACATCCCTACCATATAAAAACCTTAAATATGCAATTTCACTTTCGTACAACTTTTCGTTTTCGAGCTGGACTGTTAACACACACACACACGCACACACAGACCATTTTACGTGACTTGGTTATTTGGACTCAGAGGACCTCAAAACGTGCATTTCCGTTGAAAACTGAGATTCAAAAATTTTCACGATCGCAATACTTTCCTTTACTATGTATTTCATATATAGGTAAGTGAAGGTAAAAATATGCTTGAAATTAACAAAACTTTAGTATTCTCTGATGAACAAAATCAATCGATATCAAACCTGTGTGTGTTGAGTGATTACTGAATTTCCAAAAACGGTTTTTCTCAGAGAAATTTTAACTTGAATATATTTTTAGATCAACGGTGGGGAAGCTATACTGACCTTTCTTTGCAAACGTTTTTTTAAACTCGATATCATTTGGTTTTCGAAACTATTTTCTCCGTTTTCTCCTCTCTGACACGGCGTCTCGTCAAAATACAATTTTGAATAATAGCTCATTACAAAGAGGATGAAATGCTGAACACTTCCCGCGGTTACGTCACGCTATACGGCCCAATATTTTTGTATGCTACCTTGATTCACGATTTTGTGATCAATTTATCTTACGATTCAACTGGAAAGCAAATTGGTGCTCCTGAGTTTTTATTACCTAATTAAATAGGCAATGTTTGCCAATTTGCAGATTGGAAAAGCCCTAATTCCGAGAATTTCTGTAAATAAAAAAGTTGTTGCTAACGATGAGATGAGTTATTGATGAAATTTTAGGTAGATGTCAATAATTAAAAAAAAAGGACTATAATATTCGCGGACTATAATATTCTTCAGCGGCTTGCGAATAGCAGACAAGGTTCATTTTAATTGGAATGAACACTTCGCTAACGGTAGCTCAAGGACTAACTTACCTAAATTAGTTACAGCATATGTTCTACGAATCTTATAGAAATTAGAATATCCAAAAAAGTAATAATAATAATATTCTATACTTCACATGGGTCCCATGATACTAGCGCAATCATTAAATGTATTGTGCATGCCTTTGTCTATAATAATAAAGGCTTGGTGTAGATGGACCAATTTTTTTCCGACACCTCCATCCTGGAAAGATCACTAATTGGTTTTGTCCAGAGCTGGGAGTAAGTTGAGCTTATCCCCGTGTGATCATGCTGTTTCCCTGGAGACACCTCCTTCAAAGGAGCAGTAGCTCTTCAATCTGCGGCGGCAAAAGGGTTCTCCCACAGAAAATGGGCAACCTCCCTCAAAGGCCAGCCAGGTAGAGCTTGGGTTCCCACAAGGTAATATGACTCTTCTTTATTCCCATCTCCGGAGGCTCCTCTGTCTCCTATTTTCCTAATGTATATGTATATATATATATATATATATATATATATATATATATATATATATATATATTAAGAATAAAGGGTATGAGGATCGAAACGGAAAATGTATTGTAAAACATATGGGTAAAGTAGTCATTTTTTCAACTTGTTTTATATGTATGGTTTATATAATCAACGTTAAGTTGTGCGTTCTAAAGCCACTGCTTTAAAAATGCTGGTAAAAAAAGTCAGATTTTTTCGAAAGATACCGGATTTCATAAAGGAATAACGAACCCCGATTGGAAATATATAATTGGCCTATAATAAAAATGTCAATATTCGGTGGACGCAAAATTTGATGCTCTACAACTTCGATTCTATGGGTTTTTCCTCTTAGGAAACTCATTTCCAAGTTACAGGGCCATTTATAGCACAGGCGGATCCACGGAGGGGAGAGGGAGAGGCTTTCGGGCTGAAGCCCCCCTCCCCAAATGGTAATATATAACCATGTTTTACATAACAAAATATTAAAAACTATCTCTAAAAGTATTCTTGTTCGTGTAATTACATTTAATAGGACTTCAAGAATCACTTAAACACTATTTCATATTGGTAGTTAATTTCTTTCTTTTTTTTTTCGTTATATGTATATGAAAAAAATATATTTCGGACTGAAGCCCCCCAAAATTAATTCCTGGATCCGCTTGTGATTTATAGTAATTTGTCTCAGTTTTTGACAAATTCGGTAAAAATCAGCGTTGGTTGACCGTGATTTAACCTTGCCATGTAACCAAATTATAAAGTTTATGTATTCGTTCTACACACAATTTTACATTGTTTAATTTATTAAAGAATATATTTTTCGCTTCGATGTATCCTTCAGGAGTTATAGGTGAAAAAACGAAAAAAAAATTCGAAACAATCATTTTTGGCTCTAAAATGTTTTCCCTTGGTGACCAGCGTTAGCAATTTTGTTTATTACATGTCTAAAGCAATTATTAAAAGTTAAAAAAAAGGACTTTTCTCATATTTTTCGCAATGGATTTCCCGTTTCGATAGTTAAATTACTGATCTAATATTCTTTACATCAGCCGCCATTTTTGAAAGCAGTGGCTCTGGAATGGCAGACAAGATTCTTTTTACTCAGAATAACACATACTTTCGTAATTTACAATTAAATCTTCGCCTGCGAAGAGCTCGATTTTTGGGCCCTGGCTCCAAGGACTAGTAGGCATTGGTAAAAAAATAATGTAGGGTCAATTTTATTGAATTCCGTCCACTACTTTCCTTTATATATGCGCTAACGTGTTTTTCTTGATACGTCTTAATCGCACGTTCGATTTGGCTCAAATTTGAAGGGAAGTTAGGGATTGGCAAACAGATTCTCAAATTGTATCCATTACTTTATAAAAATAGCAGAAGAAAATAAAATACGATATTAAAATAATAAATCAAAAAGAAATAATGAGTTTTTATGCTCTTCTGTAAAACATTCTACATTTTGCACTATATGCATCCAAGAGTAACATGCGTGTTCAGTATGCACTGGGATTTTATTTTTTTAATCACAAACCATCAAATATGCTGGAAATGTGGAATTCTTCCGTATTTTAGTATCCGTTGATGAACAAAATTGGCGGATTTCAAAGTCCCGAATGTTACAGTAGGATTACTGGATTTCCCAAAACCGCTTCTCCCGGAAATTTTATTCTCATTCGAAATTTATAGACCTTGAAATATATATATTCTTTAGGCAATGAAAACGGTGAGGAAGATATACTGACTTTACTTGACGGACGTTTTTAAATTGTGTATATGGATTCAAGCATGTAAAAGCCAAACTTGCTAACGCGAGCAACCAAGAGAAAACAATTTTTTGGAGCCAAAAAGGACATATATTTTAGATAGTTTTTTGTATTTTCACTTATAACTTCTAAACGATAAAACGAGGCAAACAATATACTCTTTAAAGAATTAAATATCGTTTAACTGTGCGCCAAACGCAGCTGTGCCTGGCGCAAGTTGTGCCATCAAACTTTTTGAGGGTGCACATATAGGGAGTTATGAATTTACGTATTGAAAAGTTTCAAACCAGGAGACAAGAGAAAAGCAGGAGCATTGTACAGACCACAGAAAGTGTAATTGTATATGACCTATGATTTTTAAAATTTTAATTTGTCTTGCACTGTTTTTGAGAATAGAAGAGAAATCAAATAGTTTAGGAGGGGGGAGGAGGGTCATGCGCCATCGACGTTGGGGGGAATGGGCACTCCTACTGAATACCTGAACTTAATAATTTGGATTAGTGCTATGTTAGAAAACCACGGTTAACGAACGCTGAATTTTACCTAATTAGTCAAAGACTGAGACAAATTACTACAAAGAGCTCTGTAGCTTGGAAATGAGTTCCCTAAGTAGAAAAACCTTTTAAACTAAAGATGCAGAGCATCAAATGTTGCGTCCTCGGAGTAACAGCAGTTTTACTTTTTACTTCCATCTATATAAATACTGCGTTTGACAAACCTTTACAATTCAAGCCGTATCCTCCTAATATTCGACAGGCACAACTAATTTCCTCTTTCAAACCTCTCTTCTTTTAACATCTACTCCTTTCTCAATCCGACTGACTACGAAATATACGTAAGAGAACTATTTAAGTACCCCCAAAGACTATTTCTGTTATTTTAGTTTAATTTGTTTGTTTTATATATATGTATACTTTTATTTTATTTTTCCCTCTTTTTCTTCTGTATTCTTACTTTGAATTAACTATTATGGTAAATATTTAATGTATTTATGACCACACAAAAATGCATTCTGTACTTATAATTTGTTCTAAAAGCACAACAGTCCCAGAACAACAAAATATATTTTCGTTTTAAAATATAATTTCATTTTAACGTAGGTCACTTATTTCACACAAAATCAGTAAGGTATGTGCGATTTTCAATATTTCAACAGTATGGGTGTCTTATTCGACTGAGTTATTCTTGTTAAGAGTGTGGTATATACAGTATAGGACTCTTTTCCACCTCTCAGCAGCGAAGGGTTTTGAGAAACGAAGTGTCGAAAGAAAACCAAATTTCATGAAGAAATAACCAGTCACGATTCAAGAAATATAATTAATCTAAATTTAAATGTTAGTACTCAGTAGACGCAAAAATTTGATGCTCTTCAATTTTAATTCCTTGAGTTTTCTTCTTAGGGAACTCATTTCCAAGCTACAAGGCCATTTATAGTCAGTTGTTTCACTTTATGACAAATTTGGTAAAAATCAGCGATCGTTAACCCTGATTTTCTACCAACCATACCACTTAACAAAATTATTACGTTTAGGTACTTATTCGAAGCACAATTTCACCTTGATTAAAGAAGCCATACATATAACACAAGTAGAAAAATTGACAACTTTCCCCACATTTTTTCACAATACATTTTCCATTTCGATCCTCAAATTACTGGCCAAATAATTATCGGTCATTTTAGAAAGCAGCGGCTCTCTAATGGCTGACAACGTTCATTTGGCATGAAACCTTCGTCTGCGATCAAGTCGATTTTTTAGCCCTAGCTCCAGGTCTAATAGGCGAAGAATTCGAGGGGACAAGAGGGTGATTATCTCCTCATAATATATTGAGGAAACTAGGATATTGTTTCGCTCTCTCCCTCATTGTGAGTGATCATTATTTTTAATCCAATTAATAAACACCTAAAATCGATTTAAATTTTTATTTTATACATGATTCTTAACTTGAAAATAAAATATAATAATTATTGGATGAATTTTTGGAAAAAATAATTATCGATTTTAATCCAGGTTTTTCTTTACGGGTCTTGCCCTATCTACGTAAGATACACGGCCAAGGCTCTATTTACTAACACTACTTCCTTCGAGTGATATCGAGTTCGTATCCAAACTGATAAACTATTTTTTTTTTTATTCTTTTTTCTTCTCTCTTTATTTTATTTTACTCTAAGACTTTTACTTTGGTTTAATTATGTATATTGCGATGTTTTCTTACTTTAACTGCAAATAATGTAAATAGCTTAGTTTTAAGAACTTATTTCGTAAATTTTTTTTTTAGTGTTATAACAGGTACAGATTTTTTTTTTTTCTCTCTCATTATGGAACCTGACAATAGGTCTGATGAAGAATCGGAGGAAGAGACACCATTTTCCGAAGTCAGTGAGACCGATTCACAATATTTAAAAAGAAGGACTCTTCAAAAGCGCAATCGAAACTCTGCCCCCGGTTCAGCGGGCAACTCACCAAACAAGAAAAAAAATAAATCGGCCAAATCAAAAAAGGCATCTGAAACAAACAAAACTACACCAAACACGCGTAGCAAAATCACTTCAGCCATCAAATCAGAATCAATATCACCAAATACCTCAATCTGTAACTCTGTTACAGCCAACAATACTACAAACAAGATTCTGGAGCCAAAATAAACTTGTGATCTTGAACCGCCACCCATCTTCGTCACAAAAATTGAAAATTTTATGTCCTTCGGACAAGAAATCGCAGATCTGATTAAGCAGCCAAATTTTACATGTTTTTCAGAGTTAATGATATTAAAATAAATACCAACTCTAAAGAAAATTACAAAATATTAATTGAACATTTTACTTCACGAAAATACGATTTCCATTGTTACCAACTGAGACAGGAAAAATCATACCGAGTCGTATTAAGAGGGCTTCATCCAACTACTTCTATAAGCGCAATTAAAATGGGTTTGGAAGAAATAGGCCATAGCGTAAGGAACATAGCTACCATGCTTCATCCTAAGGAAAAATACCCGCTACCGCTATTTTTCATAGATCTCGAACCTGCAAAAAACAACCCGGAAATTTTTAACGTAAAGCGTCTTTTATATTCAATAGTCCGTTTTGAAGAGCGCAGACAAAGACCTATAGTAGTGCAATGCACTAACTGTCAAAATTTGTGACACACAAAAGCCTACTGCCATCATCAGGCCAGATGGCTGTTATATGTGCACTTTGTGGCGAGGGACACCCAGCGAGCTACAGAGGTTGCGTAGTTTATAAAAATCTTCTGAAGCTGAGGTCACATAATATCGCTTTGAAAAGCCTTAGCCTTGATCATAAAAGTGGGCCTGAGGCTCCCGCAATCGATGATAGAACACATTTCCCAGCACTGCCGTCGTCACCTTCTCAAGTCATCCAGCCTCAACCATCCATCTTCACAGCTACGGACTATCGTCAACAGGGTTCGAGAAATTTATATCTCCAAACCACCATCAAGAACCAGCAGCCTCGACGACAGGCGCCTCAGGCTTCCCAATCCAAGCCTAAAACTGCTAAACCTCAGCCTCAACCTCCTCGTCCGCAAATCCCTCTTCACCATCTACCCTTAAGGGTCAAACTCCCGCCAGAGCATCCACACCCAGTTCCATCTGTTCCTAATCCCAATGTAAACCTCCCATCACAAGCCCAACAGAATATAGATCCATTTCCTCGCATCCCACGTCGGGCACATCCCCCTTCCAGCAATCCTAGTCGCACAAATTACCCATCACATCCTCCTGACCTAAATCCACTTCACAGCCAAAAACCGTCCGACATCTATTCTGTCCTTTCAACATTCCTGATAGATCTTCAAGAGACTATCAAACCGCTTATTACCCTCCTCACCAGACTCCTTTCCGAAATCCCGTTCAACTTTCCCCGATGAATACAAAGCCGCTAGCTTTCCTTTTATGGAACGCTAATGGACTACTCAACCACCGAGACGAACTAGACTTATTTCTCCATGACAATCTCATTCGCATTGCCCTTCTAGCGGAAACTCACTTCACTCAACGGACACATTTCTACATACATGACTACATCACTTACAGATCTGACCACCCAGATAACACTTCCCATGCTGGTTTCTGCATCTTTATCCATAAATCTTTATCCCACTCCCTTATTCCTTCCACTCCAACTGATGCCATTCAATCAACTTCTATATTCCTTTCAACTCGCCCTTTCCATCTCACATTCTCAGCTGTATACTGTCCTCCTGGTAATTCCATCTCCTATAACCTCCTTGAATCCTTATTTCAATCCCTCGGATCGCGCTTTATTGCTGGAGGAGACTACAATGCTAAACACCAACGATGGGGTTGTCGAACATCCAACTCCCGCGGTAACATCCTTTCACGTATCTCATCTTCCAACAGTTATACAATCCTCTCGCCCATGAGTCCTACTTATTGGCCAACATCACTCAAAAAACGTCCCGATATCCTAGATATATTTATCACCTCCCAGATTTCCTTCTCACAAGCCTTAATCAAATCACTCGATGACCTTTCTTCAGACCATAGTTCAGTGCTGCTTTCACTACATTCAAGCTATGTTCCTAAACCATCATCTCCTAAATTGATTACAGGACGAGTAAACTGGGACAACTTTCGTGATGACTTGGAAAACAAACTAGACTTGAAAATTCCGCTTAAGACAAAAGAAGTGGTGCCATAGAAAAACTTACAACATCAATAACAGACAGTATAAACAGTAACACCTTTAACAGTAAGATTAACAATTTACAAAAGACTAACTTGCCACAGCATATTCGTATCTTATTAAAGGAAAAACGCAGAGCAAGATCGAAGTGGCATAGAACTAGATATCCAACAGATAAAACTCATTATACCCAACTGACTAACAAACTAAAATCAGAAATTAGAAAATACAAAATTCAAAATTTACTAAATTTTACTGAAAAACTTACACCTACCGACAAATCACTGTGGACGACGACTAAACGGCTCCTGAAATTTAAAGACTTTAATCATCCACTTCTTACTGAAACTCAAACTTGGACCAAATCTGATGAAGAAAAATCCCAAATTTTTGCTCATCACCTCTTCAAAACTTTTAATCCACATCCTGATATCCTTAATCCAAATCAGCTTGAATGTATTGAAACAGAACTGGATATTCCACTCCAAATGACTCCTCCTCCTAAAGCATTTCATCCTTCAGAAATATCCAATATTATTCACAGATTACCCTCCCGCAAAGCTCCTGGCCACGACCTAATCACTTCCCACGTTCTTAAGCTACTTCCTCGAAAAGCCATTCTATTCCTTACTTACGCCGTACTCCGTTCCACATATTTTCCTGACCCTTGGAAACTATCTGTAGTCAAAATGATACATAAACCCAAAAAGCCACCAGAATACCCATCCTCTTACCGTCCTATCTCTCTTTTACCCATCATGGGCAAAATCCTGGAGAAGCTCATCTTAAAACGCCTGTATCCCATCCTAGATTCTAACCACATAATCCTGATCACCAATTTGGATTCCGCACATCCCATTCCACTATCCAGCAATGTCATCGTGTGGTAGACGTCGTCTCCTCTGCATTGGAGCGCAGAATGTATTGCACTGGAGTTTTTCTCGACGTTGAACAGGCGTTTGATCGAGTCTGGCATCCGGGATTGCTTTACAAACTCCGTAAATTCCTTCTCCCTACATATTTTCTTATCATCAGTTCCTATCTTGCTGATAGGCACTTCAAAGTAAATCACAATAATACCTATTCATCCCTCTTTTCTCAATCTGCCGGAGTTCCTCAAGGTAGTATCCTTGGTCCTATCCTTTACACAGTTTATACAGCTGATATCCCAACCCATCCTAACACTGTCATCACTACGTATGCTGATGACACATGTATCCTGTCAGTTAATAATGATCCAACAATTGCATCCCAAACCCTTCAATCAAACACCACAAACCTTGAAGAATGGTGTCAAAACTGGAGGATTAAAATATATTCCAATAAATCACATCAAATTACCTTCACTCTCCGCCGTAAACCTATGACCCCCTGTCCTACAGTATCCTTCAACAATAGCCCTCTTATCCCTGTAGAACAAATCCGATACTTAGGACTCCACCTAGACAAACGACTCACTTGGAACCCCCATACCAGACTGAAACGGCAAGAAACTGCTCGACGTTTCCGCTTACTCCAACACTTACTAGACAAACGCTCTAAACTTCCCATTAATTATAAACGACTCATATACATGACTATAACAAGACCTATTTGGACTTACGGAGTTGAGCTATGGGGCTCCACTAAACCATCGAATAAACTGTGTAAAGGATAGGACCTTTACACAGTTTATACAGCTGGCATCCCAACCCATCCTAACACTGTTATTACCACTTATGCCGATGATACATGTGTCCTGTCCGTTAATAATGACCCAACCATTGCATCCCAAACTCTTCAATCACACATTACAAGCCTTGAAGAATGTTGTCAAAACTGGAGGATTAAAATAAATTCTAATAAATCCCATCAAATCACCTTTACCCTTCGACGTAAACCTATGATCTCGTGTCCCACAGTATCCTTTAATAATACCCCACTTATCCCTGTTGAACAAATCTGATACCTTGGACTTCACTTGGACAAACGTCTAACTTGGAATCCTCATACCAGACTGAAACGACAAGAAACCGCTCGACATTTCCGACTACTCCAACACTTACTAGACAAACGCTCTAAACTATCCATTAATTACAAAAGACTCATATACATGACTATAATAAGACCTATTTGGACTTACGGAGTTGAGCTATGGGGCTCCACTAAACCATCGAATTCCTCTCGCATCCAATCCTTACAATCCAAAATCCTTCGTAAAATCCTCAATGCTCCTTACTTTGTCACTAATAAAATAATCCATAAAGACCTCAATGTTCCATATGTTTCCGATTTGGCCAAATCCAGATACTTATCCTTCCATAATAAACTTCATAACCATCCGAATCCTCTTGTTTCTAACCTTGCTTCCTTTTCGATTCCTGATAACCCTCCGAGGCATCTGAAAAGAAGATGGCCTCGTGATCTTCTCATGTAGACAAATTATTAGAGTGCTACCAGTGGGTAGTTTCTCAACAAGCGTGTTTCATGTGATAATATTTCTCTGTACACATTTACTTGATGTATTCGTACTAATACAGTTGTAAATATCATAATAAAAGTTAAAAAAAAAAATCCTGGTTTTATCATTTATACTCAGAGATAGTAATATTACAACATATCCTATGATTTTATGATTCAATCAATTCTCGTATGATCACCTCACATTTTCTGCGGCAAAGTTGAAGAATAAATAAAATTAGCTGACCCGTGCGAATACTCCACACAAGCCTAATATTTGTGTTTGATTTTAACACATTAAGCGATTAGCAGAACTTCCATTCAATGACGTTTGATACGCAAAGGTTTAATACTTATATTTAGTAAGCCATCAGTTATAAATATGATTTACAATCTATCATGGTTTAACTATTTCGTTTCCTTAAACTTATTATTTAAATATTAACTTTATCGTTCAATAGATTTCATAAATTAAATAAATCTTCTAAACATTGATACATGATGACAGCAAAAGACAAAAGGCTCAAATTCTTAAGGAGATTAGTTAGGTTAGTGCAATCAGTATGTATGGTAAACTCCAATAATCAAGATCTAAAAGAAAAAGCTAAAGTAAATGAAGCACATTGATTGAAAAAATATCCAAGAAGAATTTTAAGGAAACACATTTATATAAAAATAAATAAAATCAATAATTGAATTATTAAAAAAGAATAAAATGTTTTCATATTAAAAGAACTATTACTAATTGATGCATTTAAAAAGGGAAAATTCCAAAACCTTAATTTCCCATATGCAAAAAAATATTTACAGTACAACAAATACTAAATGTTCAGAACGCTAAAACGCTGAACCAAATAGGCCGATTTCGATGATTTTTAAAAAAAGTTTTGTAGAGAATTTAGTTAGTTTTCGTATAAAAATGTATAATCCACCAAATATGCGTATTTACCGAGTTATTCGCAAACTATGGATTCATTTGTAACGTCTCGATTCGTTGAGACGGCACCATCATATGTAGTTGCCCAAAATAGGTCTTTGTCTCCCACTTTGCAAGACCAAGACCAAGAACAGCACTGGTAAAAAAATCGATTTTTAAATAAAAATTAAGGCAAAATAGTTACTAATACTTGACAATCTTAGTTACTATATGTTAATAATTGATATCACTAATATACTTTTGCATTTAATTCCTCTATTTTTTTCATTCCGGCTTATTAGGATTTCTGCTATCTAAAAAATTACATTAATATCTCTGTAGCAATAAGTTAATAAGCAACTGCGAGACTCTTGCGCAAGACCAAGACAATGGCCAAGACTGAGTTTGCAAGACCAAGACTCATCGCGGTCTCGGATTTGGGTAACACTAATGGTTTGGAACCTCCCACTTTTACATTCACATAATTATGTTGAATTTCTAAACGTAATATGAAATATCACCATTTTATTTTAGTCTATTCCCTCCCCCATTCAAAATACAAAGTCTGCGCCCATGTTTCACATTGTATTTTAACCATTGCGAATGAAAAAAATAGAAGAATAAAAAAGCTTCAAAAACATTCTGTTTCCTAGTTTCACCGCTAGCTGTCATATTCCTTACATACGTATACAATAGCATCCTACGAACCACCCACTTTCCTCTTTTGTGGAAACATTCCACTATTATCTTGTTTCCGAAACCAGGCAAACCTCCCAACACCTCAACGTCCTACCGACCAATTAGCCTACTTCCGATTCTCTCAAAAATCTTTGAAAAGATCCTCCTGAAACGCATCCTACCCTTTATAGAATCCCAAAATCTTCCTTCCCATCAGTTCGGATTTCGTTCACAACACTCCACAGTCCAACAAGGACTCCGAGTGGTTGATCATATTTCAGCAGCATTGGAAAGCAAGCAATATTGCTCGGGTGCATTTCTGGACATAGCTCAAGCTTTCGACCGGGTATGGCACGCCGGGCTTCTTTCCAAGCTGAAAACCCTTCTTCCTCAGTCCTTATACCTTGTTCTCCGTTCGTAACTCTCAGATCGTACCTCCCGAGTTCGTTGCGGTACTGAATTTTCGCAATGCTATCCAATTGAAGCAGGTGTTCCTCAAGGTAGCGTATTGGGTCCTGTCCTTTACATCCTCTTTACCGCCGATATCCCTGTCCATCCCGATACCTTCCTGGCAACTTTTGCTGATGACACCGCCATTCTATCATCCGACTCAGATCCTGATATAGCATCCTCAAATCTCCAAAGACACATCTCCCTGATTGAGCACTGGGGTAATAAATGACGTATTAAAGTAAACGAATCCAAATTCCAACACATCACCTTCACGCTCCGACGCAGTTCCTGTCCACCAGTACACTTTAATTCCATCCAGCTTCCTTTTTCAGACACAGTCCGGTAACTTGGCTTTCTCTTAGACAGACGACCAACGTAGAACCCTCATACTAGACTTAAAAGACAGGAACTAAACCGACGATATGGCCAACTATACCGTCTACTAAACAGGAAATCTAAACTTTCCATTGAAAACAAGTTACTGATCTACAAGACAATATTGAAACCTATCTGGACTTACGGACTTGAACTGTGGGGAACAGCAAAATTTTCTAACATCAAACGTATCCAATCCTTCCAATCCAAAGTCCTTCGAACAATAGTCGATGTTCCTTTCTATGTAACCAACAAAACCCTACACCATGACCTTAATATCCCATTTGTCTTAGACCTTATCCCATCAAAATTCTCTAAATTCCGCCAGAACCCTACCCATCATCCAAATCCCTTTGCACAATCTCTATCCAGCACCACCCATCCATATAATCCTCCAAGAAGGTTAAAGCGGCAGTGGCCCCGCAACCTTTTATAGTTGGTAAATATTGGAGTTCTGGCAATGTCCAGATTTTCCACTCACGACATGAGTGTATGTGGCTTAAGCACTCTTGCTCAATCTCCACTGGATTTAGCCCCAGTGACGCGGTTGAGAGAGAAGTGCTGGGATCTCCTGGAGCCATGCTTTTCCCTCCACACTTGGAGGGACAAGTCTGGTTTGGAGTTCTCTCACCAGATTGTAAATATTGTATATAGGTATGTATGTGTTCTTTTTATTCATTTATTTTTAGGTTATTTTATTCTTATTTATTGTATATATATTATTTTTCTGTATAATTTATTTTATTTACTGTACATAGAGTGTGAATGTGATCTGTGAACACTATTATAAATGTCCTTGAGGCAGATTGTAATATTTTTCAATAAATAAGATTAAAAAAAAAATAAAACAAAAAAGTTTCACCGCTCACTGTTTGTATACTGCTTGGTACATTTTGCGAGATTGTTTTAATCGTACTCATTGAAAAATTGTAAGCCAATTTGTTACTTGAGTACAAATTTGTATATTTTAACCTTTTCCCATATTAAAAATATTATTAACTTCCTTGTTCCATATAGTTTCTCGTTTTTAATATGGAATGAAATTCATTGAAGTAGAATTACTAGATAAAAATTTTATTTGTGTGGTCGCATAATTTCCGAAGGATTTTATCATGTTAAATAAAATTTGGAGATGATTTCATGAAATCAAATTTCAATTTAGGGGACATCATCATGATTCAAAGGAATATAAATGTTGCACGATTGGAATGTTCGTTGCCTTAATCTTCGACAAAAACTCAATATCAATAGTAGATTCTTAACTTAGAATAAAATTATAATATATTTTCATACGACTAGAGAAGAATGACAACCAAGAATTCAGACGTTAATACCAACAGAAAATATGGTAATAATAACCCGAACCTCCTTTATAAAATCATATCGATTTTTTTATCCGTTCGAACAATCGATTAATTCTCAATATTCTTTATAAATCCTGTTATGTTTTTAATACTAAAAACATAACTGATCAACGCAACCTTTATCAGCCATATGTCTTTATATGTTATGTGTCTTTATATTTAGCAATTATGGTTTCATATAAATATTTTAATTAAGAGTGGATCAGCTGATGAGAAGGTTGTCTCCTCAACTCCTCTCTCAGTTTTTACCAATTTTATAGCGGAATCTCTCTGATTATTCACGTGATACAGTTAAAGTGTATATCAGAGCAGTTGATATTTACTGTTGGCATCTTTTTTTTTTTGTTATTTTAAGAAAAAAAAAAAAAAATTTTTTTTTTTTTTATTTATTTATTTTTTTTCTCTTATGATATGCGGTATGATCAGCAAGTGATGGCCAGTAAGGTGCCCAAGAGGTCTCGGTCAGACGGAGTTAGCTCACCAGCCAAACAAAGGACTCGTCGCTGCCTACGAGAAATACCTCCAGTGACCAAAATGAACACTTCAGAACCAGAACCTCAGCCCCAACCAGGTACGTCTGCACAAGAAACGATTGAAGAATCACCTTTCTTTACTCCAAACCCCTACCAAGTGCTTCAAAATGACAGAGAAGTAATGGAGTCTGCAGCAATACCCAGAGAACCAAAGCCTCCTCCGATATTTGTGAAAAATATAAAAAATTTCCAGATGTTCTGCACCCAACTAAATAAAATCTGCTCTGGCAGTTATTCATGCCTTAACAGGACCAATGACACCAAAATAACACCTGATTCTGCAGAAGCCTACCGAAAAATAGTGAAGTACTTATCAGAAACAAATGCGAATTTTCACACTTACCAGCTGAGGCAGGAAAGAGCTTTACGAGTAGTGATAAGAAATTTACATTCCTCAACCCCCACTGAAGTTATTAAAGAAGAACTAACGACGCTTGGTTTCAATGTACGCCAGGTAACAAACGTTTTGAAGGAGGACAGGGAGCAGCCAGGATTACGAAATAGGATCCCACTACCATTGTTTTTCGTGGACTTGGAGCCATCACCAGGTATCGAAAAAATATATGATATCACAAGAATATACTACACAATGGTGAAAGTTGAGAAGCCATATCCCAAGAGAGACATCGTGCAGTGCCATAATTGTCAGACCTATGGCCACACGAAGACATATTGCCACCATCTGCCGCGTTGCGTGAAGTGCGGTGAACAGCACAAATCTGTAGAGTGCACCAAACCTATACAAGATCCAGCAGTATGTGCCCTATGCTTGGAGGGACACCCGGCCAACTACAAAGGCTGCCAAATTTACAAGAATCTCAAAACCAGACACCAGAAAAACCGGATTCAAGATGAAGCACTAAGAACAAGAAGAGAGAGAGAGCCTTCCAGAATTGTAAACAATGATGTATCATTCTCCCAACTACTTAGAGGTAAGACTTTAACCGATAAATGTCAAGCCCTGCCACAACAACAACCTCAAACCCAACCTCAAAATCCTCTTCATCCTAATATACCTAACCACCAACAACAAATTCCTCATATTCCTCCTCCTTCAAATGCAACAGATCTCACAAGTTTGTTAGCATCTTTCCTCACCGATTTCAAATCCCTTGTTACTCCACTCATATCACTCCTCACGAATCTCGTATCTCACCTCATCCCTCCTTTGAAAAATCCTTAAATGACTCACATCCCTAAACCCATATCCATTCTCCTTTGGAATGCGAATGGTGTTAGAAATCATACAGACGAACTATCTACTTTACTACTTGACAAGAACATTGATGTGGCACTAATTACTGAAACTCGACTAACCACTAAACAGCACTTCAATATACCACAATACCTGACATATCGTACTGACCACCCTGACGGAAAAGCACATGCCGGTACTGCTGTAATTGTACACCAATCCCTCTCCCATCACGTACTCCCATTACCAATACATGATTTCCTACAGTCCACCGCTATCGTGATAAAAACCTTCTCCTTTCCGGTCACTCTTGCATCAGCGTATTGCCCTCCTAACCGATCCATATCCAATGCCCAATTCAGTTCTCTCCTCGACTCCTTAGGACATCACTTCATCTTGGGTGCAGACCTAAATGCCAAGCACCAACAATGGGGTTCCAGAACCACGAATTCTCGTGGCCGAACCCTGCTGTCTGCACTCAATTCCCAACGTTTTCACCTCCTTTCCCCAACTCTCCTACCTACTGGCCCACAGATCCCAACCGTAATCCTGATCTTCTTGATTTCTTTATCCACAGCGGCTTAAGTCCCCTCAATTGTTCCATTACACGTCTAAATGAACTTTCCTCTGACCATAGTCCTCTAATCCTTAATGTTTCACTTGAACCTGTTCCCAAACCTTCTCCACCGTCATTCATTAGGGGCCCAGTAAACTGGGACCTTTTCCGCCAAATAATCTCCGATAATATTGATCTCAACATATCCCTCAAAACTCCCGATGACCTTGATAGTGCCGTAAATTCCTTTACTACCACAATCCAACAAGCCGCCTGGACTGCCTCCTTTCCAAAAGACTCCTCCAGAATTCCTATAAAGACCATTCTACCCCAACACCTCCTTAACCTAATCCGCACCAAACGCCGTGCCAGATTATTATGGCAACGTACCCGACATCCTACCGACCGCTGCTCCTATAATTACTACTGCAAACAATTAAAACTGGAATTAGCCACCTTCAGATCACAATCCTTCAACTCCTACCTATCCTCCCTCTCTTCTCGCGACAATTCCCTTTGGAAAACCACAACAAAAATCCTAAATCCTCACCGCATTTCCCATCCTCTCCGACGAGGTGATGGCTCCTGGGCAGCATCTGACGAAGATAAAGCTGAGGAGTTCGCCATTCACCTATCCAATACATTTATTTCACATCCGGAATCCCATCCTGCCCACACCGTAACAGTAGAAGAACTCCTTACATCACCAATCCCACTTTCCTTGCCCCCAAAAGCTATTCATCCTTCCGAAGTAAAATTTCAATTAAAAAAACTAATCCTCCGTAAAGCTCCTGGACATGATCTCCTTACACCTCAAATCCTTCGACAACTTCCATCCAAAGCAGTCATATTCCTTACATATATCTACAATTGTATCCTACGCACCACCCACTTCCCTCTGTTATGGAAACACTCCACTATTATCCTTTTCCCAAAACCAGGAAAACCTCTCAATAGCTCAACATCCTATAGACCAATCAGCCTACTCCCAATCCTTTCAAAAATTTTTGAAAAGATCCTTTTGAAACGAATCCTACCCATTATAGAATCCCAAAATATCCCTTCCCATCAGTTTGGTTTTCGCTCTCAACATTCTACTGTTCAACAAGGACTCCGAGTTGTTGATCATATTTCCTCAGCCCTAGAAAACAAGGAATACTGTTCGGGTGCCTTTCTGGACATTGCACAGGCATTTGACCGGGTATGGCACTCCGGACTGCTCTCCAAGCTTAAAATCCATTTACCTCAGTCCTTGTACCTAGTCCTCCGATCCTACCTCTCTGACCGCTCCTTTCGAGTTCGCTGTGGAACAGAATTTTCCAATATCTACTCCGTTAAAGCCGGTGTTCCCCAAGGCAGCGTCTTGGGTCCCGTGCTTTACATCCTCTTTACTGCTGACATCCCTGTTCATCCCGATACTTTTCTTGCAACATTCGCTGACGACACCGCAATCTTATCATCCAACTCTGATCCCGAAATAGCATCCTTAAATCTCCAAAGTCACCTCACCTTGATTGAGCACTGGTGTAATAACTGGCGCATTAAAGTTAATGAATCTAAATGCCAACATATTACCTTTACACTCCGACGCAATTCCTGTCCACCAGTACTCTTTAATTCCATCCAGCTTCCTTATTCAGACACAGTCCGGTATCTTGGCTTTCATTTAGACCGAAGACTAACTTGGAACCCGCATACTAGACTCAAAAGACAAGAACTCAACCGACGATACGGCCAACTATACCGACTACTAAGCAGAAAATCTAAACTTTCCATTGAAAACAAGCTACTGATCTACAAGACAATACTGAAACCTATTTGGACTTACGGACTAGAACTGTGGGGATCAGCAAAATTTTCTAACATCAAGCGCATCCAATCCTTCCAGTCTAAAGTCCTTCGAACAATAGTCGATGCTCCTTTCTATGTATCCAACAAAACCCTACATCATGACCTTAACATCCCATTTGTCCTAGACCTTATCCCAGAAAAATTCTCCAAATTTCACCAGAACCTTACTTACCACCCAAATCCTCTTGCACAATCCCTATCAAGCATCTCCCATCCCTATAATCCTCCAAGAAGGTTGAAACGGCAGTGGCCTCGCGACCTTTTGTAGATTATATAAATTGGAGTTCTGGCAATGGCCAGATTCTTCACTCAAGACATGTGTGTATGTGGCTAAAGTGCTCTCGACCAATCTCCGCTGGCTTTAGTACCAGTGACGCGGTTGGAAGAGTAGCGCAGGGTTCTCCTGGAGTTCCCTCGCCTGATTGTATATAGGTATGCATGTTATTTTTTTTTTTTTCCTTAGTTTTAATTTTCTTATTTTTTAGGTTATTTTATTTTATTGTCTATTGTATATACTTTTGATTATTATTTTGTTCTATTTATTTTATTTTTTTTGTACATATGGTATGAATGTCATCCTACCTCACTATAACCAATGTCCAACAGACAGATTGTTATAATACTCAATAAAGAAATTAAAAAAAAAAAAAAAAAAATTCTATTAAGATCTCAGTTTTGATTTTTCTGAACTTATTATGTATCTTAGCTTGAGCAATGAAATGTTTTATTACGAAAAAAATTTATATTTATTAATATTTATAAAACCTGATATATTAACACAATATAAATATCTAGTGTGCCCGCATCATATTTTTTAAAGATAGAGATTAAAAAAAAATATTTTAAATGGTATAACCAACAAATTATTTATATAAAAAAAGCATATATATATGTATTTCATATATATATGCTAATTATGTGAGCACTATCTACTAGATTTAAGTGCAAACAAAATAAAAGTAATATGTGACTTTTTATTTTTTTTTTTAAGTGACTTATTTTTAAACGACAATCGTTAAAGAAAGCTTCGGTTATTGGACAGATTTCTAATAGGAATTAGAAAGTCAAGTGAAGGTACAGCAGAAAATAACTAGAAAACCAAAAACTATCAACTCCAGTCACTTTTCAAATATCTTCTGAAATTCTTTGTAATCATGAACTGTATGATAGAGACCATAGTTTATTTTAGGATGTTTATTGGCAATCAAAATTCATTTAGAGAAAAGTTTTTTTTTCACTTTTATTTTTCGATCCGCACTTGTTAATTACAATTAACGTCATTTATTAATTTTTTTATTATTAACCACAATTTTTCTTAAGCTGAGCTTTAGAATCTCACTTACTTTTATCCGCCAATTAATAAATATTTATCTACGTTAATTTACTTTTTTATGTATAACTCTTGAGATTACACCAACTGAATTATTTAATTTATTGAGAAGGAGTTGGTCGGAGGGTGCAGTCAAATATGCTAATTAAAAAAAAAAAAGTATTTTTAATTGTTTCGCCGACGTTTCGACACACCTTGCAGGACTTCATCAGGGCTACAAAAGATACAAAATATAAAAGGTACATGGTGAAAATAAAATAAATGAATTATAAGTAAATATTTTTTGTTTTTATAATTTTAATCTTATTTATTGAAAAATATTACAATCTGTCTCAAGGACATTTATAATAGTGTTCACAGATCACATTCACACTCTATGTACAGTAAATAAAATAAATTATACAGAAAAATAACATATATATAATAAATAAGAATAAAATAACCTAAAAATAAATGAATAAAAAGAACACATACAATATATACATACATACATATACATACTATATACAATATTTACAATCTGGTGAGGGAACTCCAAACCAGACTTGTCCCTCCAATAAGTAAATATTAAATAAGAAACAGTTGTATTACAATTGTATTAATTCATTTATTTTATTTTCACCATGTACATTTTATATCTTGTATCTTTTGTGGCCCTGAAGAAGACCTGCAAGGTAGGTCGAAACAATTAAAAATACTATTTTAAAAAAAAAATAGTATGTATTTGACCGCACCCCCCGACCAAATCCTTTTCATATTATATCACGGTCAACTATCTGTTCATCATTATTTAATTTATTAACTAATTTACATTATTATATTTCAACCTTATCACTTTGGTTGGGATGAGTCGGTAATCCGCAGGATAATCAGTCCAACCTGCCCTAGTTGGAGTACGTAAGGATCTCAAACCCTTATAACAGGGAGTACATCAAAAGGTATAATTTTATCGTGCTAAAAACTGAAATCAAATTTCAAAACAGACGGCAAGAACGGAGCAAATGGTATACGTTTAATGTCATGAACATTTAATGTCATGAATATAGTCTGTGGACCAGACCCTCCCCCCTATCGTGCACTCTATCCTCTCCCCCCTTTCAAATTTCATATCGTTGTGTTTAACAGGAAAAAAATATAAAAATTAATTGGTTTAGGCAATAAAAAACACTAGTAAAGTCAACTTTTCAAAAAAAAAAATCAAATTGAAAATCAATCGTCGTTTGTAATTAAACGGCCAACGATAACGGAAAAGATACTGGAATAAAACATCTAGAGAATATATTTATCTTTCTAAGACACTGATTACTATTCAGAATATTTGAAGCGGCTCCATAGAAAATGCATTTAATCGGCGGAAAAGTACTGGCGAAGGTGCCTCCAGGCCTCTGCCACATCATTCAAAATTCATAAATGGCATAGGTACAGTGCTCTAATAACGTTTTTGGTATATTATATTGATTGTATTAACGAACAAATATTAATGCAATAATTCAATTGTCAATAAAAATTAAACATTTTTTTTTAAAATATTACTTTCTTTATTCAATACGGAGGTCGTTTATAAATGGCTATATTTTAAAAATTATAGAATGATAATAATAAAATTTAATTCATATATACTTCGCTGAATATCTTGAATTATTTATTTAACGTTTGCAATTTAACACTCAGTTTTATATATTTACTGATTCTTAGGGGTAAGCAAAATTATAAATAATTGTGGGTAAATGGTTGCGGTTGCTAAATGGTTGATTGTGGCTAACAATTACATTTTACTTTAATTTTTATGTTTCTCATACCTTGTTATCTGGTTCTTTTCTTATCCCTGACGATGGCCTGAACTTCAGGTCGAAACGTCGGCAAATGTCAAAATAAGTATTATCATTTATTTTTGCCTTCTTATTTGACTGATCACCCCAACTATTCTTCGCTTCAAAATTATAAATACTTTCCCGGATTTGAGTCATATTAATAATTGTTTTATAAACTAAAATATATACTTAGTATATATTTGCCGGGTTGTTCAGTAAAACTCATATATTAGTAATAAAAAAAAATAATTTTCAATTTTTTATTTCCTGTATTGTGTTCGGAGGTTGGGCCATATCATAAAATTTCTAAGTATTTTTAAAATATTTGTTTCATGTTTTATTATTCTTTGACTATCTAGCTTTAATAAAAGGCCATTCGTGACGACATTAAGCCAAATCCTGAGTGTCTAAAAAACTAACTCAAGTCAAAGTCGTCAATCTGCCATGTTTATATGCCATTTTAGGGCAGTGTGTTCTCGATTTTTGTGAGAACAATGGTTTATTTTTAAAAAAAGGTTACAAGGAACACAAGGATACGCAATTTATAGGGATGTGGAAGGAGGGAGGGGGACGCACGGTAGGGGATCTGGTCCCCCATGTAATACTATTAACTCCGTTCTTCCAAAGTTTAAATCACTAGCGGATCCAGGATTTAATTTTGGAGGGGACTTCAGGCCGAAAGCTTTTTTTTTTTTCATAAAAATAACGATAATTACTTTGGAAAAAAAGAATGAAACTAACTACCTATATGAAATGGTGTTTAAGTGATTCCTAAAGTCCTTTTAAATAATACTTTAAGATATAATTTTTTAATATTTTTTTCCATAAAACATGGTTATATTTTACCATTTTGGGGGGGAGGGGGGGAGGGAGGCTTCAGCTCCAAAGCCTCCTCCCTCCCGTAGATCCGCCTGTGGTTGAAATCTACGGTCCCTTCAATTACCTTTATGCGAACTTGTTTCCAAAAGAAGAAATATCTGAATTTTTTTTTTTTTAGAGATCTAGATATACTTTTCTTTGTTACCATTGCTGAGTGTTCTCAGCTAATATTCATTCCTTCAGCCTCCAGCAAGTCGGCCACCGGCCTAAGAGATGCTGGGAACTTGGTAGTAGGAGTACAAAAGGCTCTTACCCATTCATAAAAAGAAACACTTTGAATAGGATTTCCTAAAACGGACAGAGAGCCACCCTTTCCCCCCACCTGCTCCAGGTCCCACACACCTTTACTCAATATTTTCTGACCTGTAAGAAATTTTTTTCACAGAAATGCTCTACCGTTTTCGTTCCCAAAGTCCAACTCTGCCAATGACAATGGCATGCAGTTTTTTTTACTCCGGTATGTTTTGTCTGAAATAACAACCCTAGCTTTTGTGGTGGATACTAATGAGGGGCAAGGAGAAAGAAACCAGAGGAGAAAGTTAAGAAAAAATGGCGACTACATCGGAAAAATCGAAACAAACGCACCCTAAATTTATTGATTTGAAATAATAGCGAATTAGAGTAAAAAAAAAAAAGGAACAAATAGAAAGAGCAATACAATAAAATGCTCCAGTAGTAGTAAAAAACACATTTTCAAGCATAAACATTATAGCAATTTTTTTTTTTTTTCTTACCCTCCAAAATGTTTATTGAAACAAAATTATAGCAATAATAATATTGAAGTTAAAATATCTCGCGGTTGTGAGGCAGACCCGACGAGAGGGGGGAGACAGCCAAGGGCTTGGGCCCTATGGGTTTTACAAGTGTTTTTTTAAGATTACAGCTTTTTTTTTCAATTTTAAATTTGGATTAAAATAACGTACAAATAACATTGCATTTGTTATATAAAATCTTTAAATAATATTTCTGTTTCATATACTGTGAAAGACAAGATTTAGTGATGAAGGGATTATATTTTAATTGTAAAAAAGAAGAAAACTAAATTTTATTCTTGGACATTTAGGCCTCTAAGAATAATAACAATAAACAATAGAAGTTTCATTTGTCTGGCTTTCAATTACAAGAAAAAAATCCAATTACAGATTAATATAACCTGAGAATAGCTGTAAAGGATAAGCATAAGTAAACTAATAAAATCATAGATAAATAAATATCAGTATATTTACTTAATTGTCCTGATAAGCTACCTACATAATATATAGATAACTGTGAAATAACAGTAAAATGAGGATAACAACACTTAAAAACAAAAATTTAATTCTTATTGCTGGGGATGAATAATTGGTGCTTAAAGACATTAAAGAAAAAGTTTTGCATATGGAGGTGGATCAGGATTCCAATACAATGACGCACGCATTATAAAGGTTTTTATAAAGGAAGCAGTTCTATGAAAAAGAATATACAGGTTTGTGGGCTGTAATCTTGTCTTTAGAGAATGGACAGAGGAAAAAATAATAATCAAAACATGAAGGTTAATAGGTTTTTTTATTGTAAAGGTTTGGAAAAGGAATACATCTAGAAAATGTTGCCGTTGGAAAACTGGATAGAGCCACTTCAATTCGGCATTAGTGTTGCCCGAAATAAGTCTTGGTCTTGCACTTTGCAAGACCAAGACCAGGACCGCCTAGCTGTTACAAGACCAAGACCAAAACTGGTAAAAAAAATCGATTAGACAGACCATTACCCCCTTAATTATGGAAGCCTACAGGTTGCAAAATACTTGTAAGAACAGGCATAAAAAAAAAAACAGAATATTATATAAGATCCAATCCGCCTATACACCATACAATGTACTCGGGATTAATGAACTTGAAAATATCTAATGATGATGTTAAAATCAAAGTTTTATTAAACCGGCATTTAGAGATTTTAAAGATATTGTAGTTCCTGGTAGAGACCCTCTCACAGACCCCTTTTTATCAACATATTATTATCAGACTGAAACTTCCTTAATAGCTTCATCTCATGGTAACTTAAAAATATTTTATTTACGAAAACTCTTGGAATTGGGGCGTTTTTAATCTGGAGATCTACAAATTCTATCTATTTATTTCAGTACTAAAAACTCGTAAATACCCATTTGCTTTCCACTTGGGTCGTAAGATAATTTGATCACCAAATCAAGAAAAATGGAGGCCAACATAAATATTGGACCGTTTGGCCGATATAACCTTGTTATTTTGTATGTTCTGTAGGCCTTCTTTTTTCTTAATCAAATATCTTATGATTCAAATGGAGAAACAAGCGAGAATTTACTAGAGTTTGTAGTACGTAATTAATTATATAATGTTTGCCGACCTCCAGATTGAAAACACCCCAATTTCGAGAACTCTCCTAAATAAAATATTTGGTTAGTTACGATGAGATGAAGCAATTTACGAAGTTTCATCCGGATGTTAATAATTTGAAAAAAATGTGTCTGTACCATGGACTGCTATGCAAAGCAAAGACAGAAACAACAATATAAAAAAATCTTAAAATTTATTAAAAAAAAAGATAATTTTTATTTTAGTTGTTTGGCAATAATAACTTCCAGTTGTTAACAATTGAGTATATTTTACTATCAACGTTACATGTTAACAAGTTAGTTGACGTTTCGGGACCTTTATTCCCATCTTCAGAACTGCAATTCCAATACTCTTGTGGATGCAAGGCTAAAAATGTTTTAAGTTACAATATTTTGCTTGTTACATTACATATTTGAATTATGTTTGTTACAAAAAATTTGTAATTACCTTAATTATAATAATAAATAATGTGCTCCATCGTCAATTTTCTAATTTATGTTCTAAAATTTATCATCTAGAGCAACATCCTCCTTTTGACCAATAATTGGGTTTCTGCCATAGTGAAAAATTGACCTTTGGATCTGACTGTTTTATCTGACTATTTTGATTGTTGTTAGTGTTTATTTTATGTGTCTGTGATTTCACTTCTATTAAATTTTAATTTTGTTCATGCGAAGCAAAGACAGAAACAACAATATAAAAAATCTTAAAATTTATAAAATATTTTTTGTTCGATTCTTACGTAAGAACTAAAAAGAACCCACGAACCGAATTCACTAAAAGAACGATCATTGAACTTGGTGACACATCAGTAGCATCCCCTTGTTAGTAAGAAAATTCAGGATGTGGATTAAAAACATTTTTTTTTTTGTTTATTTAGGTTTGTCTGATATGATTGCTTGAAAAATGTATATTTTTCTGCACTATCATCAAGAAAATTCATATTAGATGCTTTAAATGATAACGAAATTTAGTATTGGTTAAATTAGAGAAATTTGGATTTTTATAGGAATAAATGCGCTTTGATTGGATGGATACTTTTTTAAAATATATCTCAACAGAGGTTTGAAACATGAATGTAAAGTTGGACAGTTTTTTTGGACTATCCTTCAATCAGTTAAAGACCCTAGGGCACCCTACATAAAAATACCAAACTTCACAGCTTCAATACAATAGAGCGACTAGTTTTTTCTAGCCTGTAGTATTCCTTATCTATTCTTTCCTCTTAGCTTGGGTTTTGTTCGATAGGAACAAACTCGATAAGGCGTTATGCAATAACTGCTATCGGATAGAATATGCTCTTTTAAAAATCAAAGTCAATAATATTTGTACATTGTCATTTCATTCAAATGTATACAATTTAGATATTTTATTTCAAAAACATCGCTTTATTTCTTATGTTGATTACTAAGAATATTTTTCTTTGAAACTTGTGAATGATCATTGGTTTGAATATACTTCTGTATCTGAAACACAATTTTAATCAAATAGCAATAACAGGCAATATATTAAATAGCCTAATGGAATAGAATTGGTACATGAGATGGAGTGATATCAGTTTATTTTCTCAGTAAGGAATACAGAAAAAGATATTATAATGGGAATTTTAATGAATAACAGCTGATATGATTTATATTTTGCCTAAAAAAAATATAATAATCTTTTTATTAAATTTAAAATTTTTTTTTTACATTATTAATTTTACTCGTTTTAATTTACTTTTCCCTATACAGGTGGGGGTAAAGTCTAAACAGTAAATAGTTTATAAGAGCATGTATGTGTTTCAGATGTTTATTTTAATTTCGTCATTTTTTTGCAAAATTTCACTAAGTACAATTTTTATATAGGTCAACATTCCAGTAAGTTTTTGAAAATTTTTACTTTATGTGTTGGTACAAAAATACTGTAAGTTTATGAAAATGACATAAATCCTTTTATATAGTTACAACAAGCGCTAAGTTTTCTCTCAAAATTCTAAATTGTTTAAGTACAGTAAACAGCAGTACATGAACAACCTCAGTGCTCAAACCACGCCCTGAAGATGACCCACATGTTTGGGTTGAAACGTTGGCAAAAATAAAAAAAAATTTAAAAAAGACTGCGTCCTGAATATTTATCACCCAAAAAATTGTTTAAGGTTATCAAATGTCACTTAATGACTTATAGCCAAAAACCAACGATTTATTTAATTTTAATGCTGGATTTTATTTCTGTTTAGTATTATTTAGACTATTTTTATATTATTTAATTATATTTAATAATTTATTTTTACTTCGCATGACGGCAATCTCCTACCATCTTCTCTTCAGCCGTATCTTCCAACATGTAACAATTTTTTTTTATTTTAATGAAATTTACAACTGTATTACATGAAAAATACAAGTAAATGTGACATTGGTACCATGAAGAGAAACTAACCATTGATAGAACTCATTTAATAATTTAAATTTGAATTTATCTAAACAGTTGGTCCTCTCTAATTTCATTTATTTAGTTTTATAAGTTCAATTATTTAAAACTTGTTGGAATGGTTTTCATACATTGTAAGGCATCAATCCTCTTGATTCTTTGTGGCGAACTGTACAACCACTTTAACTTTTTGTAGTAGTTTATTTATTTTCCAAGAATTTCTTAAGAAAAAAGATGCACCATACTTTTTTAATTTTGTTAATGGTCCACACATTTTTTTTAAATTCTTAGAAACATTTCATCATATACACTGATTATTAATATTTATTGACAGTTAGTAGAGATTATGAAATAAAAATTATAAAATGAAATTTAATTTGGAAATAAATATTGACAATATGTGTTGTGGATCTACGGAGAGGGAGGAGGGAGGGCTTTGGGGCCGAAGCCCCCTTCCCCCCAAAATGGTAAAGTATGAACATGTTTTATGGAAAAAAATATTTAAAAATTATCTCTTAAAGCATTATTGTTCGTGTAATTACATTTGAAAGGACTTCAGGAATCGCGTAAACACCATTTCATATAGGCAGTTTCTTTCTTTTTTTCCAAAGTAATTATCGTTATTTTTATGAAAAAAAAAATTTCGGGCTGAAGTCCCCCAAAATTAAATTCTGGATCCGCTAGTGTTGTGGATTGCATTTAGGGAACTTCTATTTATGAATGTCAAACCACTTTATCTTTTTGGAATTTGGTTTCGATTTGTTTCTCGATAGCTAAAAAGTGAGAAGCATACAAAAAGGAGAAAAAAAAAATTAATAAATGAAATAATAACAGCATAATAGTTATTATTGAAAAGAAGAAAAAAATAAATGTTTAAAAAATGAATATAAAAATTATAAAATATAATAAATAGTAATAAAATGACCATAATTATTTAAATTTGTTTTAAAATATTGTACTGTAAAACATCCCAAACATTGTAGATAACAGATACGAGGCGTCACTATTTACTAACTTCTATTTTTTCAGTCAATATTTATATGGTACGTCACAGACTGTAATGAATATTATGTATGTATGAATGAATACGAGGAAGAAGTATACAGTGATATTTTTTTCAGTAGTATTACTGAGTTTCAGAGATGGTGGAAGCTCAAATTCGGATTTTACTTATTCCTTGGAATGGCTAACCATTTTTTTTTTCCTCCAGTGGCCAAAGCACCGCGGCGCCAGGTAAAGTATTTTTTGCTACCGCCAAAGGATTATGTCCACAACAAAAGTGGCGAGCAACCCTTCATGACCACCTGCTTCCTCGGTCCAGCTGTCCTCTGGTAGCAATCCAGAGGATCTTCCACCATTCCTTGAGGTCCTTGATTAACATAATGCCAAGAGTACTGTGAAAGGCATCCTGTTTAGCTCCTCAGTTATTGGCAGAAGCTTGAAAACGTGAGCACCCAAAATGTTGGCATGGCGTGACATGTTAATAGACATAAAGAAGTTACATCCTTCAGAAAGAAAAAATTATATTATATTAAGTGTATTATATTTCAACATAATTATTGAAATTGGGAATTAGGTCACTTATTTACTATTCAATAAACTATAAAATGTTGATTGATCCTGCTGTTTATTTCGATCCCAGTTTATATATATATATATATATATATATATATATATATATTTAGCAACAGTCGTTCAATAATAATGAAACTGACAACATGTGGGTTGACAAATAATATGTTAAAAACTAGTTAGCCCATGCGAATAATTCGCAGACAATTTTGTTTAGTGAAGAAATAGAAAAACAATATGGAAATAAGTAGATCCTATGTATTATGTAAGCAAGGAATTAATATTTTTTCCTTGGTCGATTACTATATTCCATTTAACATAATATACCAAAATATTTGTACAAATTACTTTATTAGAGCCTATTTTTAAACTCTGAGAGGAAAGATAATAAAAGTAATAAAGACAAAATAATGCCCCGATTATGGGATTTTCAAAATTATTAAAAAACATAAAATATAAGAACAAACAAATGCCTTTAAGAAATCATAAAGTTAATATATAAGCCAGGAAAAAAAGTGTAGTCGACTATTCTCCTCCTAAATGCAATATCTCTAAAGAGGAAGACATTAATAAGTATACCAAAACTAATGGACTGTATCTTTGTTAATAATTTCCCTCCAATAATCTGTGTTGGAAACCTGAATTGCCGCTCTTTAAGACCGTAAAATAACTTTTTGATTTAACGTCTATAGAGAGGAAATAAATAAAAACTCAGATTTTTATTTTATAACTTGAGTTCTAAATTATTTAGGGGAGTATAGTTTGTGTTATTTCGTGTAGTTTATAAAGCCCTATATCCCTGCAATATTTTCCCTAAATCCCTGCAATGTGTATAGGTGGAAGGTTATTAAAGTTATCAAACTTTTTGTGATTCTCCAAAAAAAATCAAAAAGGGGTGTCTTAGGTCAAATTTGTAGAAAAAAAGTTGTTATTTTTCGATCGCAATGAAAATTCATATTCGAGGTTATTTCGAGCTCCGAAATCCAAATCTCAAGTTTCTATCAAAAAAAATATTTCAACGCACTTTACTCCTTCCATCAATACAAATTGTTTAAATTATACATATTTCTAATCGATTATTACGATTTTTTGTTGTTGTTTTGTAGGTAATTTAGTAACCTTTCTAGTTATCGTAGGTACAATCTAGAAAAAACATCCATTCTTTTTGAGTTATTTGCAAATCAATTTTATTTTCCTTCATAATCTTTTTCCAGAAATTTCAGTGATATAGGACTAGTTCTCGCACGTGAAGGAGAAGAATATCTTCAAAACGAGTGGTAAATTATTGGATTTGGTGAAGAATTGACGAAGTTATGGCGTACCGACAAAAAAAAACACCTTTTAGAAATAATATATAGGATAGACATGACGAATGTGATACTGGGCTATTATGAGAAGATGCATGTATTTTACATAAGAAATATAATGGACAATTACATGAAAGACTTGAAAATGGCTGGATGAACAGAAACGTCGTAGTAGGATTTTGAAGTGAAAACAACGGTGTAATGTTAGCTTGAATATAAACAATTAAAAACTGAAATATTATACACCGAAATAGAAGAAATTATTATTAAGAATACATATAAATATATAATCAGTAAAATAATTTTTTAGTAATGTTATAAAAAAAATATTTTAGAGATATTAAATAAACATTATAGATATCTATTAACGTTTTTATAGTGATTAATTATATTACTTAACAGTTTATTGAAGATCCTCTTACAAAATAATATAAAAAGAAAAATATTAAAATATAATATAGATAAATACAAAGATATAGACTAGTTACGTATTTAATATTTAAGGATCGCTTTAAAAATATTCTAGCTTTCATATAGATATCGATAAATGATAGGGTATGAAGCACATATTTATACGCAGTACAATTTAATAGATAACGGAACGTAGATTGGACATAAACGAACACATCTTAACAATAAAACAGTAAAAACTTGATGTTAAATCACATACAAGGAATTATATTTGTAATATTAATTGATAAAATGACCAAGACACATAATCTATATAATTTTATCATTTATCTGCGTATGATGCTTCATACCTAATGTAATCGACAGCGCTACCAATATTTATTTAAATAAATAAATTGAGAAACAGTTATATATATTTTGATTCAATTATAAAGAAGTATAAACTATTTTAAAAATCGATTTTTGTTGAGTTCAAAATCAGAGTACATTTAAACAGAAGTAACAGATTTCAAATTATTGACATGAAATATCTTACTGACCTTCTTTCACGATCAAAACAAACATCTGTATATTTTATGAAAATAATGTTTTTAAATGGATGGTTGTTGAAATAAGAGATAAGAAAACAGATGATTGCTCACATCATATATATACATACATATCATATGTATATGTATGTATATATTGATTTATCCAAGGTTAAGGCAAAGATTACTTCCATTTTTCTTCAGCCTTTTTTTAATTAAATCTGTTATAATCTTACGTTTCGTGACAATTTTCCCATCATCAGAGTATTCCTATGTTTACTTGCTTTTGTGATGTGGGACCAGTTGTCAAAAATTCAATAATTGTCATATTTTTTTGGTGTTATACATTCATTTCTTGTTCATTATTACATTAACCACTGGAGATAGCCAGATGAAAGCCAGAATAAATGAATGTGTAACATCAAAAAAATATTAAACAAATATGACAATTATTGAATTTTTGACAACTGCAGCCACATCACAAATTCAAGTAAACATAGGAATATTTTGATGATAGGAAAATTGTCCACAAACGTAAGATTATGACAGATATAATTAAAATAGGCTGAAGAAAAATGGAAGTAATTTTTGCCTTAACCTTGGAAAAATGTATAAACGTAAGCTTCCTAAAAAAAGAAAAATAAGAAGATAACTGAATAAATTTAGTAATTTATCGTGAGCTACCACCAATGTATAAATTCTGGAATATATAAAATAAGAAACTAATAATTATAGCTCCGTAATACTTCGGTATAATTTTTATTTATTTTTTATTTTTTTGTTACATGTATTAAAACATATTTCTAAAGTATTTTCATAATTGATGATTTATTATTACACATTTATTTCATTATCTTTAACAATATTTTATTAGTTTGACATGCATAAATCTTCTAGGATTAAGTGTTTTACCACTGATAATTTTCTAGGCCAAGGAACATTTCCTGAAGGCCATGGCCTTACAATCGTTCTCCTAATAATCAAATTAAGTAAAGATAATTTTTCTGAGTCATATTTCTGTAAATAAGTTTTCTGAATGTAATCTAACAGCCTTTATCAAACCGAGTTAAAAACTGTTGACACAGCGCGTATTTAAACATAAAACAGTATATCAATTGTAGTATCTCAAAACTGTGTCGTAGGCTGACCTTTTGAATTAATTTTTTTTTTTTTTTTTTTAGGAGTAGCTATTTTTTTTAACTTTAAATGATAAGATAGATATTCAAATATTTTTTAAATATTTTTCGTTAATTGTACCATTCCACTAAATATTATAACTTATATATGAGCTCTGATCATTATTTATTGATGATAAAATTGTCACTGCAGTAAAATAATTGTACCTAAAAACAAATCAATTACTGCGTATATAACTTTCCCAATGAATATTATGATTTATTAGCATAATTTCATATTTTATTTCCCTATACAATATTCCATAACATCACACTATTTATTGCAGTTGGAAATAAAAAATGCCACCTTTAGCACAAATATAATTAACATAGAAAGTTGTTACATAAGACCTTTTGCAATAACAGTAGCGTTATGTCGTATTTCTAAACTAAGTGCCAATCCCGTCTACAGAAACCGTCAATCAATTGAATCCAGCGTTGGTGGACAGAGATTTATGCTGAGCTTAGAAACAATCTGATGTTTCGAACAGTAGGTCACACTCCTGGAAGGTTATTAAGCACATACAAAAAAGATATACTAATACCTACCTACTGAATTATTGAATTCCAAACCAAAAATAAATATTAGTGGGAAGTAAATTGAATATATATATATATATATATATATATATATATATATATATAAATTAAGAAATAATAATGTTAAGGTTATAACCAGGTTACAAATAGCAGATTCATCGATCCCAAAAGCTGATAGAATATGCTGAATTTCGTCGATGAGTTTAAGAACGGGCTGATCGATATCTGCGCCCAAAAATGAACGCATCGCTGAGTTTGCCCAGGTACTTGCCCCTGGTGCCAATATGGAATTAATTAAATAAATATGTAAACTGCTAAAACACAAGATATCATTAGAAGGAATAAAAATAGACATAACTTTTTCCCATTTGAGTTAACTATAGTTTAGAAAAAAATTAATTGAATTTAGAGGCTGTAATGTTTTGTGTTTGGAAACTTTATAAAAAAATCTATAACCCATTTCAATCAATTCTTATTGTTCAATAAATCAGTTTATTATAGTCAATATTGAAAAACTGTAATTAACTAAATAAATCGAATATTTCCTCTAAATGTTCGACCTCACGTTTTAAGATTCGCAGAATCCCTCCGGAAAAAGTGAATAAAAAATATGTCTTCCCACGATGTTTCTCGGAACTCGTCCTTGCATCATTTCTGTGTATAAATTACGGAAAATTAAAAGTTTAATAATCTCATTTCTTGATTATTTACACATCGAGTATACATAAATAGTTTTGGAATCACTTTATTTAAGTCTAAGTAAGAAAATGATAGGGCAATAGTTGTGTTATCATTTTCTGTATTTTTTTTTTAAATATTTAAAAGCGGATTGAATTTAGCTTTATTTTATTTTTCTCTTTACATTAAGTTGACTATTTTGTTGGCTTCTTAATTTTCATTTCCATTAAAAGTACATCTCACTGTAATTAAGAATACTTTTAAGCATATGAGCAATCATCTATTTTCTTATGTATAAATACATATACACATACATATATATATACACACACACACACACACACACACATATATATATATATATATATATATATATATATATATATATATGTATGTATGTATGTATTTATATATGTATGTATACATAAGAAAAAAAATATATATATAAATATATCTACTATATAAACTACTATATATCTACTATATAGCATATATATATATACACATATAAGACTAACTGCTTCTTCCTTTCCAATTTCGAAAACACAACAACTATCATTTTATTAACACTTTTGTTTCTGATGATTATCTATCATCATTCTAGCGAATTCAGATTTAATCTTGGAGAAGGGAGGGCTGCTAAGTTTTTTAATTTTTATTATATGTTGTTTTAATAATGGTAATTTGAGGAATAATAATATTTTTAGAGATACTTTTTTTTTTTTCTCCTTTTTGCCCATATACTATATAAAGTGCACATGGGTATTAATTTAAAAAGACAACATGTAGTTGTTATAGTATTCGGCTAATATCACTCATAGAAACGAAATTGGATCAATTAAAAAAAAAATAATATTCTAAATTTTTAATAAGGGAAGAGTTTTTTTTTGGAAGAAAAGATTCGAAACGAAATCTCTCCTCCGCTAGTTGCCCCTACCTTATCTATTTCTTAAGACCATTATGTAATTCGTTTCCATCTTTTTTTATATAAAACATCAAACATTCGTATCCTTTTTCTGTTTTTTTATCTGGAAAATGTGTTTAAACTTTGGTCTTGATATATAGAAATATTATAGAAGGACACTAATGACCCCAGATAAGGATAGTCCAAAAACAATCTAACCCAACATAACCTTTATTTGGTGTATGTATATATACATATATATACATACACCAAATAATACACCAATATAAATATAAATACACCAAATATATATATATGTAAAGGCGAACTCTCAAAAGAGAAGAGATTAAATTTTCAAAAATTATTCCCTTTCACATATTATATTTTTTTTAGTAATTAGTTTCTCTCAAAATGTAAAAGTATTAACAATCACCCCTTCGCATTTATTTTCAATTATGCACTTTTGCAGTCGATCAATAAAAGAATGTTAACCCTGTAAAATTTAAGGTTTTACATTTCACAATATTCCGATAATCGGATCGATGGTCACCCGAGGGTAATCCATCCAATTCGACATTACCATACCCGTTATTATCGGAATGATATTTTAAAAAACTGTACCCCTATTGGTTATAGCGCCAAAACGGCTGTAACGATTTTAATGAAACTTGTCTGAATTCTTCTTGTAATTAGAGGCCTCGAAAAAATGCTGGAAAAAGTAGCAATGAATTTTATTTGCGAATAACTCATAAATTAAATAGTTTTTGATTGAGTATGTATATGTTTATTAGAAGATTAATGAAGATTGACCCGATATTGAAAAATGTGACCAAATATTAACTATAAAACATGGTTTAGAAATATGTCCATTTTACCACACAAGGATAAAAGAATTTAGTATATCAACGTCCCTGAGTAATCAGGAGGAAAAAAATGACTTAACTTATCGATTTCCTCCACAAACAAAGTCTTATAAAATATTTAACAAGTTTATAACTAATGATCCTCTGTCCATATTATCCTTTTTTTATTATTTTCTATTATTTAATTTTTAATATTTTATTTATTCTTGACGCTACATTCCTACAAGAGCCTGGTCTTCTTTTATAATTCTTGACACTTAAGGAGAAAGCCCTGATGAAGGCCTGAACTTCAATATTATAATTATAATTATAATATTGAAGTATTATAAATATTATAATTTATTTTTTGCCTTCCTTTTTTGACTGAGCACCCCAACTATTCTTCTCTTCATTATCCACGACAGTCAACCAATTACCAATTATAATTCTTCTTCTATTTTCACACGCGAGCATTTTTTAGTTCCTTATTCCATCCTTTTCAGGATCTTCTCCACCTCGTCCTTTTTTCTATATTATTTTATACTTTTTTTAAGTTTATTATTTTTTTTTGCACTTTTCTAAACCTACCATCTGAATACTTTAAATGTAGTATTATTTAGTTAATCGGGCGCTGATGAACTGGATATATTGTGTTAAACATCAAAAGAACCTACCAATCAACCAAATGAAAAAAAATTAAAAAATATGGAGTTTTTGCGATTTTGTGCAGAGATATAGTATGCTATTTCCAAATAAGTATTAAGATTAAAGTTAATTACTAGCTACTTCAGTTGATTGTTTTCTTTTTTTATGACTGTTTTATCTTTTTGAAGTGAAAAATTCTTTAATGAATTAGATTGATCCGTCAGATTTTCGAATTGTTAACGCTCGTATAAAGTCGGCTAGAGGCGACTAATTGAAATATTTTTCCATATGGATTAAAATATCTCAGAAACGAAAAATCGAGCCTGCATACTGTAAGCGAGGAAATAGTCCAGCATTTCATCCTCTCTATAATAGGCTACAATTCCAAATTCTAACTTAACGCGACGCCGTGTTAGAGAGGCGAACAGGAAAAAATAGTGTCGAAAACCAAATGATAACGAGTTTAGTTGAACATATAGATTAAAATATCTCACAAACGAAAAATCGTGCCTGCATACTGTAGTGAGGGAAATGTTCAACATTTCATCTTCTTTGTAATCAGTTATTCAAAATTGTATCTTAACTCAACACCGTGTTAGAGAGTAGGAAAGAGAAAAAGATAGAGTCCAATACCAAATGATAACTAGTTTAGTTGAAGATATGGATTAAAATATCTCAGATAATAAAAATCGGACCTGCATACTCTAAGTGATATGATAGAAATGTTCAGCTTTTCATCCTCTTTATAATGAGCTATTATTTATAATTTATATTTCATATTATTATTAATCTTGCTACGTTGAAGTTTTCACTTCTATTGTGTGGTCTAAAGCACACACCCTAGTTTTTTATTATTATAGTTTCATTGATAATGTAGGTATATATTAATTAAATTTTAACATGCATTGAAGTGTTTTTATTTTACAATTATTGCTTTTCTGATGTAAAAAGACTGTAAATCGTTAACTTAAATTTTTTAGGTGATTATTATATTCGAGCGCGTTGTGGTAGCAGATTAGTATTCCTAAGGCAAAGGCTAATATGAATAAATAAATAAATTTTAAAAATAAATTATAACATGCATTGAAGTATTTTTATTTTACAATTACTGTTTTTCTAATGAGTCGAGTGAGTCGACAGTTATGATAAACTAGATCAATAAAGTTATTTATACACGTTGTACAAGGCTGTAAATCTTTAACAAATTTATTTTATTGTGGATTTAGCTAAAGTTCTACTGTAAAGACGATCTCCATTTTTTTTTGTTTAGTTTTATATAACAAACATTAAATACATAATGATGCAGATACGGTTGATTGTGACACAATACGAGAAGGAATCGGTCGGAGGGTGCGGTCAAATAAATGCTAAATTAAAAAAAAATAGTATTTGTAATTACGCCGACGTTTCGACCCACCTTGCAGGTCTCCATCAGGGTGTGACATGTGGCACTGCAAGAGGCAGTTGATAGACAGCTCATTCAATACATTAAATTAAGCGATCGAGATTAATTTCTACATTTCTTTAATATAATATACTTAACCAGACCAATATAAACAAATACCTTTCATATTGCATTTTTTCCCGAAATGTGGCAAGGAAAGTAGTGCGATATTGCACAGCTTTGATATATAACTATTTGGCAATAATAAACCATCGTGCAATAATTCGCCTGTTTTTTTTTTCTGATGGAATGAGGGCCCATTCATCCTCCACCCTCTCTTCGATGTTATTAAGTCCAAGAATACAATCTCAACCCTTTCAGCATTTTTTTTTTCTGCACCCTACACTACAGGTGAAGCTGGGTTAAATGTGCAGAAGGACTGTACCCAAAGCAGGGAGCGCTCAGACAATGGTTCCGCAACTCTTTGGCAAAGATCGGATCCTGGCGATCCATGGCAGATGACAGCCAAGCGACATCTGCCCACATTGCAGCTGCTCCCTCTAAATTCCACTTTTACCCAAAAGTCTCAAAAGCTGTGTTTGAATTGTACCCACTGCGTTATGTAACCTCTGTTTAAACTTTTTTACCTTTTAAAAACAGTCTGCCGTAAGGAATGTGTTTTACGCAACTCTATATCCGGGTTACCGTTTTGAGCGAAATGCAATACTTCCTACATTGGGATAAAAAAAAAAAAAGACCATCAGATGGCTAGGCCTGGTGGATTAGTTATCGCCACAACTTCGGTATCTTTTTGCCCATCATGGGCAATCATACGCAATTTCTCATTATTTTGATTTTTTAGTATGACAAGCAATTTTATTAGCTGTTCATTTATTTTTACAAAGCAGTTTTCTTCAGATATTTTAAATAATATAAACAGATTATATTTATTCATATTAGCTTTTGACTTAGGAATACTAATCTGCTACCACAACACGCTCGAATATAATAATCACCTAAAAAATTTAAGGTAAAGATTTACGGCCTGTACAACTCAAACATGTATAAATAACTTTATTTCACCCGCATGATCTAGTTTATGATAACTGTCCATTCACTCGACTCATTAGAAAAGCAGTAATTACAAAATACAAATACTTAACAAATAGTTATATATCAAAGCTGTGGCATATTGCACCACATTTCTTGCCACAATTCGTGAAAACAATGCCATATGAAAGGCTTTTGTTTATGTTGGTCTGCTTAAGTATATTATAGTAAAAAAAATATAGAGAATAATCTCGATCGCTTGAGTTAATGTTAAGTTTTTTTTTATATAAAACTAAAAAAAATTCTTCTTTTTTCTTTTTTTTAATTTCTTCACTATGGCAGAAACCCAATTATTGGTCAAAAGGAGGATGTTGCTCTAGATGAAACATTTTAGAACATGAATTAGAAATTTGACGATGGAGCACATTATTATTATTAAATGTAAGTCTTGCATCCACAAGAGTATTGGGATTGCAGTTCCGAAGGTGGGAATAGATATCCCGAAACGTCAACTAAGTGTTAACATGTAACGTTGATAATAAAAATATACTCAATTGTTACCAATTGGAAGTTATTATTGCCAAACAACTAAAATTAAAAAAAATGTAGATCGTCTTTACAAGTAGAACATGTGCTAACTCCACAGAAAGATTTACAGTCTTGTACAACTCCAACATGTATAAATAACTTTATTTCACCAGCATGGTCTAGTTTATCATAACTGTCCATTCACTCGACTCATTAGAAAAGCAGTAATCGTAAAATAAAAATACTTCAATCCATGTTAAAATTTAATTAAAATATACCTACATTATCAATGAAACCATAATAATAAAAAAACTAAGGTGTGTGCTTTAGACCACATAATAGAAGTGAAAACTTCAACAATGCAAGATCAATAAAATGAAATATAGTTAAATAATATAACATAATAAATAAAAAATCTTCAGAGCTAACTTATATAAACAAAATTCTTAAGAAACAAGAAATGGACAACGCATTATTAAAAAAAAAATGAAGGATAATGTAGTCCAAGCTACAGGCCTTTTTATCATAAATTATTAACTAACATCCGGCTAAAACTTCGTAAATGGGCTCATCTTATCGCAACTTACAACGTTTTATCTATGAAAAATCTTAGAAATGGGTTTTTTTTTCTGACGAATTTAATTAATTTAATGAGACACTAAAAATTCATGGATACCCATTTGCTTTCTACTTCAACCATAAGATAATTTGATCACAAAATCAAGAGAAAAATTAGGAGTACAAAAATATTGAACTATTTGGCCTATGTAAGAACGATATTTTGACATGTGTGGATGGAGGTCTCTCCAAACGGCATAATATTCTTAAAGACCGCATTTGTGATCAAATTATTTTACGATTAACGTGAAAAGTAAAAATTTGTTTTTCATTATTATCACTTCATTAAATACGACATAGTTCACCGATCTCTAGATTGACAAAGCCACATTTTATTCATTCTTGTAGCTTATTATATCCAGCAATGCTTGACGAAAGCCCTGATGATAACCTACAACTTACGTCGAAACTTCACCTTTAATCCAATAAACTCCCACATATTATCAGTGTGACTGTTGACCGCACTTCCTGAGCAACTTCTTAAATTACATCTTGTTGATACTCCTATCCCAATAAAAGTTTCTTCCAGAGCCAAAACTTGTTTTTAGCCTCCACTCCTTATACATATTATATAGAAACTAGCAGGTAACCTCAACTACAGACCACTTCCGTTGTATTCAGCAACACTTGCTGCAGAATGAGAATGCCCTAATCCTAGTTAAAAGAGACATCAAAAGGTGTCCTGAGATAAAAAGTAGGTTACCTGGCCTCAGGGTCAACGACCCACCACGGAGAAAAAATAACACAAAGGGTGGCAGCTCTGGACCCTAAAAGGAGGTCGGAGTTTTTTATCCACGCAAGATGGAGCAAAAACAGAACGCTCTGTAACTTTATTACGTTCTAAGGAAGGGCTCGGTTTTTTACATCACGCGTTTTTTCGTTGTGAAGGGCCTATATGGCTATTGAGCCTTGTAACGGTTTCCCCTGACTAAATATTAACTTTACCAGGAATCGTTTCACGTAGCGACCCGGAAGTTGGGACCCATTCTGTCCGATGTGGAGAATGGATGTTATCATAAATACCATTCAACTATCATCGCAAGAATCTAGTTCCTAAATTTTTTATTTTATTTTTTATGTTTTAAGTACCTCTACCACTGGCAGATTATTAGGGGAGGGACGGAAGGAGTAAGAGTCATTCCGGTTGGAGACACCTCAAAATAGAGAAATAATTTTCTTTTTCAGTGGTCCTTAGTATGATTACATATTATGGTACTTAGTATGGTCATTATTAGTAATGATTACATTTGGAAATTTGAAAAAGGAGGGAGGGAAATTCGAAAGGGTGACATTATTTGTTTATACCCGTGGGTGGCATTCTAAAACAAATCCACTCCCTGTTTTGTTTTGTTTAGTTTTTCTTTTGTGCTATTGATACCTGCATTGTCGAAATGTTGACTGATTTGTTAATTAAAGATATCGAAATACTTAAGCAATTGTTTTTGAAATCCACCAACAATATCTCAACAATTTATTTGGGGTCTCTTGCAGATTAGCCCTGCCAGTTACTTTTTAAATAGGAAAAAGTAACTGTTATAGAAAAGTGCCAGTTACATATGAATCAATGTTGTTATTCCTTTATTATATAAACATCTGTTGACAGATCATACATAATTTATATGATTAAAGAAAACACATGATATCCAGATAAAAACACATGATATAAAGACCCGATTCTTAATAAAATTTAAAGCCTTCCTTCTCTTCGTTACTTAAAGTGGAGCATAACCTAAACATTTGAAAGTCAACCTATATCAAAAATACTCTAGTTAAACAAACGCAGTCACGTAATATTAAAATGGAGGTTATTTTCAAAAACTACTCATACGATAACAGACCTACACATCGAAAAATTAAAAATAATTAAATAAATAAAAGAAGGTTTAATTTGAAATGGAAAAGGTTGAATTTGACTTGGAAAAAGTTTAATTTGATTTGGAAAAGGTTGAATTTGACTTGGAGAAGGTTGAAATTGACTTGGAAATGCTATATATATATATAAGTATATATAAATTATATTTGTGATATGAAAACAATAATGATATTGTCTCAGTAGCTGGTCGGCTGTCCTCAGTTGAGTGTCTGAGGTCCTGTGTCGTTTCTATCTGTCGTATACTTACGTCTCTCCTTTCGGCAACTATATCGTCACCTGTATCAGACTTTATTGTCGTACCCGTTGAGGAGGAAGGCTATCTTTTCATTGCCCTGATGAAGACCTGCAAGGTGGGCCGAAGCTTCGCCGAAACAATTAAAAACACTATTTTTTTTTTAAATTTAGATCTTATTTGACCGCACCCCCCGACTAACTCATTCTCAATAATGGTATTTCCTTTATTTAATCTCAATATCCAAAATAAATATTATTAACAGTCTAGAAAATAGCATAACCTAAACATATAATATAAACTCATGATTCCTAATAAAATTTAAAGTCTTAAATCTGTTAACAGATGTTTATATAATAGAATAACACCATTGATTCAAATGTAACTGATATTTTTCTATAACAGCTACTTTTTCCTACTAAAAGTAACTTATTTATTTTTTATTTTTAAATTAAAATCTTTTTCAATAAAAATATTCGTTTTATTCTTTAATAAACATTTTATGAAACAGTAATTTAGGATTTGTAGTTTTAGGATCAACAATAACCAGCTCCTCTACATCCTAATCGATCCTTTATCATCCGCTCCAACACTGACAGTTCAAACAATCCTGTTTGGAAGTACTCCGGACTGGGGAGGTCCTGATATTGAAACAGGCTGTCTACTGGAGAGCTATTAGGAGATAAGGGGAATGGCTCGCTGTTAAGATTCCGATCAGAGATAGGCCTGGGAGTAAGCTAAAGCAAAGTAGTACGGGAGAACACCAGATTCGTTCTGTGGTCAGAAGGGTTAACGATAGATCGATATGTTGGCCGCGAAGGAGGGTCCATGATATTGAATTTAGTTCAAATAGGACCCTCGACCCCGGGGAGTACCAATAAACAGCCCCCCTTCCCCTGCCAATCCTGTGTAGATTGCCTTCAGGAGTAAACGCTGTTTTTGTTTTATTAGAAAAAGGTCTACAAAACTTTTGATAATGGTAAAAAAATAATTGACAGAAGTTAATAGGTAGGGGATTAAATTTAGTGAAAAAATAAATAAATAAATATTTTTATTTTATTTATATATATATATATATATATATATATATATATATATATATTAATAATATTGGTTAGCACTTAATTTTTATTTGTAAAAATAAAAAAACAACTATTATAAAAAAATATTTAAGAACAAAATATATAGTAAATAAACGATGATATAATGGTATGTAGTCCATTCTTGAAATGTAATATAAGAGAAAACTGGAGATAAGTCCAATAGTATATGGGTCCAATCCCCTTATCATGTCCCTCCTCCTTCTCCCTCCTCTCCCCCCACTTCTCTATAAGTTGCATATCGTTGTGTTCCTTACAACTATTTATTAAAAAAAAAAAATAACGTAAAAAGTAGCCACACTCAAGGGTGCCCAGAAGGAGGTTTCGTAGCTCAAGCTGTGCCATCATAATTTTCGAGGGGCGCATATTTTGATGAGCTTTTAAATTTTTGTGCGAGGCAAATTTCGATGGGGTTGTGAATTTCCGGACTAAGAGACAAGGGAGAAACATAGAACAGACCGCAAGTAATTGAAAAGGCACAATTTCCAAGAATTTCCATAAATAAAGAAGTTTATTTGTCATTCATTAAATTAATTAATTTGACGAGAAAACGTTCCATTTTTGAGAATTTTCGTAGATAAAAATGTTGTATTTCATGACCAGATTAAGACATTTACCAAGTTTTAGACGAATGCTAATAATTTTATAAAAGGAGTTTTGTATCGCGAACTATACACATTACTGTAGACAATATACCATATTTCATGCAAGTAAATTTTAAATAAAATTACTATTTATCTATAATTGGTAATTGGTTGACTGTCGTGGATAATGAAGAGAAGAATAGTTGGGGTGCTCAGTCAAAAAAGGAAGGCAAAAATAAATTATAATATTTATTTTTTACATCTGCCGACGTTTCGACCTGAAGTTCAGGCCATCATCAGGGCTTTCTCCTAAAATGTCAAAGTGAGAATGGCTTTGATTCTCACTTTGACATTTTAGGAGAAAGCCCTGATGATGGCCTGAACTTCAGGTCGAAACGTCGGCAGATGTAAAAAATAAATATTATAATTTATTTTTGCCTTCCTTTTTTGACTGAGCACCCCAACTATTCTTCTCTTTACTATTTATCTATTTATCCAGAATTAACTCTAGTTTTTTTAAGAATTAATTTCCAAAAGATTATTACTTTTAAACTTTTCATTTTAATTATTTGATTATAAATATTTTTTATAGTAACATTCTTCCCATTAACCTATCACCATTATGTTTTGTTTTATCTTTGTATGACCAAGGCGAGCTTTGTTATAAAACAGGAAACTCCTGTAAAGAAATAACTATCAAGTCTAAAGTCACAAATTAATTACACAAATTCATGCAATGAACTCGATTAATACAAATCTAACATAATAGTTTGGAAATTTTGAGGAAAATATAATAACTATCTAATTGGATCAAAATGTTGTATTTTCAAAACATTTAAATGAAAAAAATAAGTTGAAGTAATTTAATTTCACCGATTGATTAAATCAATATACCCTTTAAAAAAATATTTCATTAAAAACAATTTTAATTCTACTTGAGAAAAGATGGCCATGAGCATCCATTAGTATTTACTGACGGGACTTCGTTTTCAAAAACAGGCAGAATCGAACTTACACCACTTTTAGTCCAGCACTCCAAAATTTTATCAATATACAGTAGATATATAGTAGATTAACTGTTGTTGTCAATTGCATGATCAAATTAAATGTATCAATAAATTTAAATATTGAGACGTAATTTATTTACATAAAATATTAATGGAACCAGAATATTTATTTTTAACGCGAAAGGGCATAATAAAATTAAACAACAATAAAAATAATAACAGAAAAAAATTAAAGTAATTGTTATTAATGCACTTCAATATTTGTATATTTCAATCTTTACCTATTTTATACTATACATTTAGTGGTTAATATAACATTTAATCTTTATTACAGAAGAAAATATTTATATAAATATTATATATAAAAATATAGGTTATAAATATAATATTATATATAGATATCAAGTTTTATATCTCTTCATGCCAGACGAATGTACATAATTTTCAAACACTGCTATTATTCTTTAGACCTATAGTCCCAGAATAAAACTATTTTTTCATTTATTCATTTAATATTTTTTGTTTAATTATTTATTTCTTTTTTTGTCCTCATTAAAGAAAAAAAAAAAAAGTTTACAGCAGCTAAGGCCTAATAGGCTGATTTGTGAAATTTTGAAAAAAACTCAAAAAATTTAGTAGAAAGGTTACTGATGTATTTTCAACCCTTTATTGTAATATAATAACAATATTAATAATGATACTGCTATGAAAGCAAAAGAAAATTTTACAACTGCCATTAGCTATAAAAGTAATAATTTTAAACCAATTCCATACTTTAATTCTATAAATCTGAAGTTACTTGAATAGAAATAAATCACCAAAACTTATACTAGAGAAAATTCATTCAATTACTAATACTCCGGTAATTTGATTAATTAATTAAATTATTATGACATCTTGTTAGTTTATGATATTAATCACAAGTTAATCTTCAAAATTTTATATTGAAATATTTTTATTTTTTTAAAATTAATAATGAATTAAAGTAGAGTCTTTTAAGGAGAAAATAAAATGATGAACTGACGCCATTTTTCAGGTTAAAAAAAGGGTGTAGAAAACACAGGAGAGGAGGGGGAGGGCTGCTCTCAATAGCGACCAATAAAAAATTCCAGCCCCTGCGGCTTTAAAGAGGCAATGCCCTAAAAAACAAGCATGGCGATTATAAAATGGCTGCTCTACTGGCTGCGTTATAGTTTATATTCATAGTTTAAAAATAAACATGCATTTTTATGTATAGAAATTTTTATTTTTTATGTATTTATTAGGGTTAAAAAATTTCTATAAATAAAAAAATGTTTTTAATTAATTAAGAAGGTCATTGAATTAAATTGATACAATGAAAACAAATATATATATATATATAAATTAGATAAAATAAATTTTAATTGGTAATGTGATACTGATTTTAATTATCAATTTAATTATAATCGGTTATAAAATATCAGGATCCATTGAATTATTATTATGTTTTTAAGTTTTTTTTTTATGATTTAAATAATTTTAAATGTAATTTTGGTTTTAATTCATGTAAAGCTTTTTTGATTTTTTAAAAAATAAATGTCCACTGTCTATTCGAGAAAGTGAAATAGACGAAAACAATTTTAAATTGTTTTTCATATGTAAGAATTGTGGTAATTAGGAATCAGGTAATTGTTATTGGTTATGTTTTGAAAGATTCATAAAGATTTATGTAAAAAGCTACATGTTAATAAAAATGCGCAACACTATTGCCAATGCACCCTAAAAGCCGAGAATACAAAATTGTAAAGTTTTATTATTTTTTATGTTACTATTTTATATATCAATCAATTTGTTGTTTTATAGAGTAAATTAAGAAAATCACTTTTCTAATTGTATTAAACGAATTCTAATCTATAATAAAATACAAAAATCAAAAGTTGTCATGAAAAAAAATTCAGATTTGTTTTTTAGCATCCTTTAAAACTTTAAGAGTATTTTTATTTAGAATTTGATTTGTAATAAAATAATATACATTTTTGGACATAATTTTGATTATTTGTGACAGATCATTGTAATATTCAATAATAAAAAAAAAAAAAAAAAAAAAAAAAGATGCGTTAAAATTCATGCTGATTTTCGTGAGAATAGATGGGAACCGTGTTGAATTATTCACTGTTTTTGTAATTTTTGCAAAAAATTTATATTTCTAAATAAGAAAATCACGAGGTAATCTGTTTTTCAAACGCCTATGATGATTATCAGAATTCTTAGGCTGGAAACAAGTCGGATCGGATGGGTCTAGAGTTTATCAGAATACGTATCTGGATTGGACCAGATCAGTGACACGTGGAACATAAAGTCTTTATGAATGATTTTATTTGTGACAAGGGATTTCCTCGCTTAAGAATATATTGAAATCAATACAGTATGAGATGCCGCTGGGCACTCCACTCCCTCACGCCGACCTTGATTGGCTTGCCATTACTAGTATTATTACCGACAGCAGACCCGCTAATTGTCATTACTTATGACAGGTGTGAATGAAGATACAAAGTTAAAAAAAAAATTAGTTCTATCCAATTTTTTGGCATACTTACATGAAATTTCATAAAATTTAAATACATTGTTTTAATGAAAACTGAAGGAACCATAAAAAAGAAAAGAAACTTTGAAACTTTGAATTCTCCATTGTTCGCACTCAAAATGGATTTACGTTTCAATTTCGTTTTATATACATATGTATACAGTTACATATTTGTTTTCCAGGATTGGATACGAAAACAAAAATATTGTTAAGGGTAACAGAAGCAAGTTTACGGCTCACCCCTTGAAGATATACTGTCTAAATTAAGCTGGCGTATAAATCAGGGGAGAGATAGGGCACCATATCAGAGCTGCCATTACTGAAGCCACCCTTCGGTCGACGTTTTTTAAATCAACCCTTTGCAGCTGCTAACAAAATGGCTACTTACCAATAGTTATATATATATCGTTCCAATCGTTAAATGTATCCTACGATAAGTAAATAGCTTTCTGGCAAAATAATATTTTTTTCATTTTTTTTCATTTACTTTAGCATATACTTGGGAGAGGAGTAGCTCAGTGGGTGAGCACTGACTTCCAGAGCTCAAGTTCCTGGGTTCGAGTCTGGCTACGTGGATCGACCTTGGGATCGAGAGACCCTCCTGTGGCACACCCAGCATCTAAAAAGTGGGTACCCTTAATTTAAAATAATAATTAAGTGGAAAAACCTGGCGATTGAGCGTGATATCGGCTCTATTACCTCCCTGCACAACCGTTGGCCTTGAAACAGTACTTCCTCACATGGTACTGCACCCAAGACTGTTCATGGGTTGTAGTGGTACAGGTTTTTTTTAGCATATACTTGATAATATATGAACAAAATAATTATATATTTTACAATTTGTATACATTAAATATGAGAGAACGGGGATAGCCTCCATAACATAGGATACGTTTCTAGAACTTTTTCATCTAAAAATGATATTAAAAAATGATATTAAAAACTGAAAATACTTTTGTATTGTTTAATTTGTGCAATCTTCAGATAAAAACAAAACGTTTTCACAGTCTGATAATGCACAAAATGTTTATAAAAACTGTCTCTGTAAAATACATTTATACTTGTACTCATTAAATATATTTTTTCATCTTTATTACAGAAAATTTATGCGAAAATTTTACGGGTGAGCTTTAAGTTTAAGAGAGCTATAAAATCCGAGGATATGTTTCAATATTATTATTTCTGGATATGAATGAAAATTTAAATAATAAGAATATTTAGGTCGTGATAAAGGCCTACTTAAAGGCCTTAGCTTAGGTACTAGTCGACTTTTCTTAGGCAATTTTAGTTTACATATTTTATTCATTCATGTAGCTTATTTATTATTAATTGTAATTTTTACAATTAACGAACTCCAAATTATTGGTGAGGGAGGGCGCAACAAATATTCTTGCCCCCTCAAAATTTTTATTGGAAGAGGGGGAGGCGGTCTCTCCTTTCCTAAGAACTGCGCCTAGTCTCGGACCAATGAATTTTATTGGATGAAGCTTAGAACGAAAGTGGATTTCATGGAGAATTGATGAATCCCATCTTCGATACTCAAATCCCTTCAACAATTTTAATAAAAGCCATTGAAAAAATTGGTAGGTTCTAAAATCAACGAATGGTGACGGGATATATTATGTTTTCGAAATTTTGACACGGACATCAAGATTCAGCATGGTTTCACTAGCGGGCCTTGCATTTTAAAACCCAAAAATGTACTGTTTTGGGGATAAATCCTAATTCTTGCCGAAATTGCTCTTGGTTATGATGCCATGGGGTACTTATGAAATGTTTAGGCTTTAAAAATTAAAAAAAATACTTCTTTTTATAATAATCTTCGACGAATTAATGTATTGAAAAAATAAATGAAGGAAAGCAGCTCTATTATGACCTAGACAATTCGGATGATAGAGAAAGAACACGTTCTACCTCGTCTGCGCCAAACAGATAGGTCTTCAGGGAGTAAAACAATTGATTATTTCAGGAATTGCTGTCTTATTTCCTAACAATTAAACTGAAATGATATTTTCCAAAGGGACCAGCTGATCACAGATTAAGGAAATTGTTTCTTACAGGGGTGTTCTTCCTCCCCCTAAGGTCTATGGCGCATAACTCCTTCTCCCCTCCCAATATATTTTATTGTTCTTCTCTTCTTCAAAACAATTCAGGCGCAAATAGAATTTTAAAAGTTCTAGATCATTATAATTACTCGTTTTTTCTTTTTTTTTTTTTTTTTTTTTATTCCTCCCCTTCCTCGCCTTTAAAGCTAAACGGGGTTTCCCCTGGGGGGTGTGGGCGGGGATTTAAAAGACTCCCCCGGACACCGGGACGCCAACTCGTGATTATTTTAAATCCATTGTCTCATAAATCAGGTTGCTGGGCAACGCCAGTGCTGTGCACACACGTTAGCGCGTTCGGCCACCCCACCCACAACACTACAATTACACTATTTGCGTGTTTGTTCCGTGTTTCCCCTATTCTGATTTGAAAGTCTTCATTTCGAAAATTCATAACCTTGTCGAAATGTGCCCCCTCAAAAATTTCGATGGCGAAATTTGCGCCCTTGATTTCTTCAACAGTCGAGGTTAAGAATGAAGCTTCACCAATTCGGTATATTGAATAGGCTATCTTCATAATATTATATTATACACATATATAAACATGTTTTTTAGTACCATAGTTGTTATACTAGTATCATTTTAATTTATTCAGTAAACTATTTTTTGTTTTTACGTTTATTCTACATGTCCCATTTTTTTTTTCAATAAAGATTTCATGTAATTTAATGTACCTATACTGGTATTAAAAGCACTACTGATATATATATATATATTACCTTTCCTCCCAACCTAGCTACTTTTGAATAGTGTTGCCCAAATGTGAGACCAAGTCTTGGTCTTGCGCAAGAGTCTCGTAGTTACCTATTAGGCTATTACTATAGACATATTACTGTAATTTTTCAGAAAGGGGAAACCTAACTAAGCCCGAATGAAAATTTGGAAGAGTTAAATTCAGAAGTATATTGGTTATACCAATTTTTTACATATAGTAATTAAAATTGTGAAGTATTACTAACAATTTTGCCTTAATTTTTATACAAAAAAACGATATATTTTTTTTACCAATTTTGGTCTTGGTCTTGCAACAGTCATGCGGGTTTGGTCTTGGCCTTGAAAAGTGCAAGACCAAGACCGATTTTGGTCAACACTACTTTTGACATAATGAGAGAGTTGTTCTAGAGGCATAACGAAACCAATTCTAACCAGACTGATAAGGTAAAGATTCATTCCGTAATTACGCCAGATATTTCACTCGCTCAGATCGGGATTAATAAATAAATCAATACCACTAGATTCGAGAATGATAAAGTAGGTAACGCTTAAATACGCTCGGACACGACGACCTCCGCCAAATTCATTATCATGAGAAATGCTAAAACGAAGATAATTATTTTTTCATAGTTAAGGCAATAATACTTCCAATTACCTTCAAATCCTTTTAATTACATTTATTATTATTTGTCAAAAATTGAAATATTTGTCACATTGACAAATATTTGAATTTTTGACAAATGGTGCCACACCAAAAAAAGAAAGGGACAGTAAAAATAGTTTATTTGAAATGTGCATAGTTTCAGTGAAGATAAGGATTGCTCTGATGATGGGAAAATTGTCCCGAAACGTTAAAGACAATAAATGTAATTTAAAGGATTTGAAGGAAATTGGAAGTATTTTTTATTGCCTTAACTATGAAAAAATTTATAATCGTAGTCTTACTATCGAAAAAAGAAAAAAATGAAGGAGATAATTATTATTGTAAAATATTAGTAGGAGAAGCAGTTTCATTATTAAATAATTTTGAAACAAAAAATATTGTTAAAAAAATAATTAATTTTTTTCTTGTTTTCAGTAATAAATATTTTTAATAATAGGTGCTACTACATTTAAATGTTTTAATAATTCACTAAATATTGACTTTTTACCCCATAATTTTAAATTTTATTTTATGTTCAAACCTAATTTTCTTATCTTTATCTTATTTTATTTTAATTTTTTGACAGATATTAATTATTGAAACTTTTTATCTTTATATGGACAATATATAAATATTTAACTGTTGCAATTAATAATCTAACACTTTAAATTAAATGTGAAGCTTATCCCCTTTTTTTAAAGATTAAAAACATTTAAGAAACTGTTAGAAATTTCATTATGTTCGTTAAATTTTTTTTTTATTTATTTAGAATTATAACAATCTGTCACTTGGAGAATAGATTATAGCGATATATGAACACATTCACACGATATATATACAGAAAATATAAAATTAACAAAAGTAAAATAATAATCAAAAACTATGTACCTTAAGAAGATAAAATAACCTAAAGATAAGTTAATTAAAAAACACAAAAACACAGTCATACCTATATACAATTTATACAATTAGGCAGGGAACCCCAAGCCAGGCTTCTCCCTCCAACTATAGAAGGAAAAGCAGGACTCCAAGAGATCCCTGCGCTACTCACTCAACCGCGTCACTAGCGCTAAAGCCAGTGAAGTTTGAGTGAGAGTGCACGATTTAAATTAAATTAAATTTAAACATGATTTAATGGAAACATCGAAATATTTTTCTCGATATATCGAATTACTATGTTGTTGAAAACTATCGATGCTATTATATACATACTTTTTTGGGAGAAGGGATGAATCTGCATCTAATGACGGGTATCTTTCAGGTGACAACAAAGTCGATCGACGGCTGATATAATCAAATAAACAAAATATCTGTCCAAAGTCTTATTTATTTAGCAACATCACTCCCAACGGTAGTGATTTGAAATCGTAAAAGCTATACATCTATTATTGAATCTTTGCTCTTTATGGTATTAATCTAAGATAGAATATTTTAGGACATAATAAATATTATGTGCTAATTGATTTCTGATATACATCAGAACAAACATTATTGCAAATATAACTAAAATTAATTGTTTAATTTGTTATTACAAAAAGTCATTATATTATTAACAACGAATAGGCTATGTAGCGATATTTTGATTTTAGCCAGCTGCTGCAGGGTTGCATTGTCCTTTGTTGAGGGATGTTTGACTGAAAGAGTTTCATTGGAAGGTGAGGCGGGGAGGGAGTTGAATTTTGACCGCCCCCACTCGGCTCGAGTGCTTCTCATCTCTCTCTCACACACACACTCACCCTGTCTTTCTCTTTTTCTCTCTCTCACACACACACATATACACACACTGTTTCTCTCCCTCTAAAACACACGCACGCACACTCACACACTCAGCCAGATATTGATTCTTCCCTTTTCCAACCCCCCCACACTCCCATTGGAACTGCTCTAGTCCACCCCCTCGTAAAAACAAATGCCCAGCAGGCCCCACGGCTTTACCTCGATGGCGGTACAGTCTGCCACCTCCGATAGTAAACCAGTGTTCCTACGCTCTTATACCCTCATTACGTAGTGTCAAATTTTATCATACCTTCAATAAATTTATTTCAATGTTAACGTTGTTGTAATGTCGCTGTAAAGACAATGAGCAAAGAAAATTATAATAATAAAATGATCGGGAATGTGGATGCTATTCCAGAAATCTGAGAAAGCTAAGCAGATAAAATAAAATAAAATAAACATCTCAGACGCAGGCATACCTGTATACATTACTTGCAATCAGCCTCTTTGTGGAGGGAAAAGCGAAGCTTCAGGAGATCGCTGCGATTCTCCCTCAACCACTTCATTGGTATTGAAAGCTAGCGGAGAAAGAGAACTACAGCCGCAGGCACTCATGATTTGAGTTGAGAATCTGGCCACTGCCAGAACTCCAATATATATTAACTATTAAAGAAATATATAAATATGTAATAAAACAAGTAATTTCAAGTTATGGAATATTATTTCAGGCCTCAGAAAAATCATTGTGAGGATTAGACAAGTGGTCGGACGCCGATACCACCAATAATGGTAGGCCAAATACCTGCCACAGATCACTACCAAAATCCTAAATCCACAGATCTGACCAAATGAGTTACTCCTATCTGCTATGTTCTTCCATTCATGGATTTATTGGCGATGTTTAACATTTAGGTCGTCCACTCTCTATACTACCCAGCAAATTTGAACCTTCATTTTATTCATCACGTTGATATTAATTCAATCACATTATGGTCATATTATATTAGTGTAATAGAAGATCAATTATGTATTATTTACGATTCACATCATGCGATATCACAGAGGTCTGTCATTTTAAGGGATAATTAACGAGGAAATCGCCAAAGAAAGATGTGATGGAATAAGCTGGTAGCTCAAAAGTCCGATCGCAGAGGATATTGAAATAAATAAAACATTTATATTTATTTAAAATGAAAATTTAAGGGATAAGGACGTTTATTAAAAAAAAAAAAAAATGAATTTTTGTAATATACTTTAAAGTTAAAGAATTCATATTGGCAATCGCTTGGAGGAAATTTATTAAAAATTTTGAGCTGAAAGAAATATAAAAAAGAAATAAAATTTTCTCCAAAACACTGTAAAATGTAAAATCCTGAACAGTGGTAGTCTATGTGACCTTATAGATATATCATATGCCTACAAAGGTTTATCAATGCGCTATTAGCTTCGGGAAGTTTCTACAGTTCTTAGTGCGGTAGGAAGTTTACTTAACATGAGATGAGAATGGATCTAATGAAATGGTTTGGGTCAGGTTCTTACTAACTAGCAATAGCTCAAGGACACCCAGCCAACTACAAGGGTTGTCAAACATACAAAGATTTAAAAACACGAATGTACGTAATGCCTAGAGAAGAAGGAACATCCAGGCCACCAAGACAACCCTCTAGAACAGTGAACGGAAGAGTGTCCTATGCTCAGATGTTCAAAGGAGACACTGTAAACAAAAACATTTGGAATGCGGTTGGTATTCGGAACCACATCAACGAACTGACAATCTTATTACATAGCAAAAATATCGGCATAGCACTAATAACTGAAATCGACCTAACTAACAAACGACCAATCAACGTGCCCGGCTACAATATTTATCGAACCGACCATCCCGATGGAACAGCACATGGTGGCAATGCCATAATTATCCATCGATCCGTTTTCCATCATTTGTTTCCCTTACCAAGCCATAATTTCCTACAATCCACAGCCGTAATAATCCAAACACTCCTTTACCCAATCACACTAGTTGCGGCATATTCCCCGCCTAAAACACCCATTTCCGAATCCCAAATAATTTCCTTCCTGAATTCCTTAGGACACCACTTCCTCCTAGGTGCAGATCTAAATGCAAAACACCAGCAATGGGGAGCCAGATCCACAAATTCCAGAGGGCGAACATTGCTATCTGCACTCAATTCCCATCGCAGCAACATCCTTTCAAATAATACACCCATATACTGGCCAACTGATTCCAACCGCAATCCCGACCTTCTAAACCTTTTCCTCCACAAAGGTTTAGGATCACTACACTTTTCCATTTCAAGGTTTGATGATGTTTCCTCAGACCATAGTCCTCTAGTCCTAACCGTTTCCACATCTCCCATTCCCAAATCATCCCCACCTTCATTTATCAGGGGGCCAGTTAACTGGAACCTTTTCCTTCAAATACTGGAAGATAATATAGACCTCAGAGTTTCCTTAAAAACACCTGAAGATCTCGAAGATGCAGTGCATTCCCTCACTACCCTGATCCAGCAAGCAGCTTGGACTTCATCCTCACGTGATCGTTCCAAAAAATACCACAACATAAATCGTTTACCTCAAGACCTACTGGACCTTATCCATAGCAAACGTTGCTCTAGGACCCTTTGCCAAAGAACCAGGCATCCTGATGACCGGAAATCGTATAATTATTATTCCAAACAGATAAAAAAGAAACTGGATACCTTTAGAACCCAATCCTACCCCTCCTCATTATCCGCTAGTGATAACTCCCTCTGGAATGTAACAAAAAAAATTCTTAAATTCCAGTCCATTTCCCATCCACTTCGCCGTGATGATGGTTCCTGGGCTTCGTCAGATGCGAATAGAGCAGAAGAATTTGCTAAACATCTATCCTACACATTCACCCCTCATCCCGAACTCCTTCCCACCCACACTGCTGAAGTTGAAGAATTCCTCTCTCTCTACCTCCAAAACCTGTTAACCCCTCTGAGGTCAAATTCCTTATAAACAATTTAAAACCCCGAAAATCCCCTGGATAAGATCTCACTTTACAAATCCTCAGACAACTTCCCAAAAAAGCAATCATATTCCTTACTTATCTATACAACTGCATCCTTCGTACAACCAACTTTTCTTTGGTGTGGAAACATTCCATAATCATCATGTTTCCAAAACCAGGTAAACCTATTAATAACACATCATCCTATAGACCGATAAGCTTACTCCCGATCCTCTAAAAAATCGTTGAGAAAATCCTTCTCAAACGCATCCTACCCATAATCGAATCCCACAACATCCCTTCAGTTTGGATTCCGCTCAAGACATTCCACTGTCCAACAGGGCCTTCGTGTTGTTGACCATATATCCTCTGCACTTGAAAACAAGCATTATTGCACTGGTGCCTTTCTGGACGTAGCGCAAGCTTTCGACCGGGTGTGGGACGATGGCTTGATTTCAAGCTCAAAACCCATTTACTCCAATCTTTATACCTAGTCCTCAAATCCTACCTCTCAAATCGTTTCTTTCAAGTCCGTTGTGACACCGAATTCTCCACTTACTATCCAGTTGAGGATGGAGTTCCACAAGGCAGTGTCTTGGGCCCAGTTCTCTACATCCTCTTCACTTCCGATATCCCTTCAAATCCCGATACATTTCTAGCTATATTTGCTGATGATACTGTCATTCTATCCTCCCACTCAGATCCTCAAATAGCATTTCTAAACCTACAATCTCACCTCCCTTGATTGAGCAGTGGTGCAACAACTGGCGCATCAAAATCAATGAATCAAAATGCAAAAATATCACTTTCACCCTGCGACACAGATCCTGCCCGCCAATCCTTTTTAATTCAATTCCACATCCCTACTCAGACACAGTCCGTTACCTTGGCTTCCTTTTAGACAAAAGACTAACTTGGAACCCATATACCAGACTTAAAATACAAGAACTTAACCGACGATATGGCCAGCTGTATAGATTACTAAGTAGGACATCCCATCTTTCGATTGAAAATAAACTTTTAATCTTCAAGACCATACTGAAACCTATCTGGACCTACGGACTTGAACTGTGGGGAACTGCTAAACATTCGAATATCAAACGCATCCAATCCTTCCAGTCCAAAGTACTGAGAACAATAGTCAATGCCCCATATTATGTCACAAATAAGACCCTACACCATGACCTTAACATCCCATTTGTCTTCGACATCATCCCATCCAGATTCTCAAACTTTCACCAGAAACTTATCCATCATCCAAATCCTCTAGCTCAATCCCTATCCAGCTCCCTTCATCCCTACAATCCTCCACGAAGGTTAAAACGGCAGTGGCCCAGAGATCACTTGTAAATATGCTTCTGGAGTGGCCAGCTTCTCCACTCATGTCCCGAGCGTCTGTGGCTCTAGTGCCGTCTTCCAGTCTCCACTGGCTTCTAATACTAGTGATGCGGCTGGAAAAGTGGCACTGGGATCTCCTGGAGTCTTGCTTTGCCTTCTACATGTGGGGGAAAAAGCCTGGCTCGGAGATTCCTGGGCGAATGTATATATTGTATATAGGTATGATTGTGTTTAGAAGTTTCTATTTTATGTTATTTGTTTACATTTTTTTCTTTTATTTACTTTCTTCATCAGTATTATTTATTTACTTTTTATATTTATATTTATTTCTCTATTATTTGTACATATTGTTTGAATGAGAACTCTTAGCCCTAATACTTATAGCCCTCCAGCAGTGGCTGATTGTATTATTATTCAATAAATAGATTAAAAAAAAAAAAAAGCAGTAGCTTTCCTTGAATGTAATTGCGGAAATAGTAAAAATTAAAGTAATTTCAAGTACATTCAGTTTATGGGCTGTATATCAACCTCCACTGTCTTAAACACGAGTCTTGCAGGGTACTACTAAGATTTTTTTTAATTTACCAGATTTTATAATTGTCTTTTGTTTTAACTGCGTAACATTTTAGGCCTGTCTTGGTAGATTGTAGTAATTAATCAAAACAATTTACAGTATTGAATGGTGCTGGGGCACACTATAGTTTTAAAATACAATCGATGTTTAAATCTAAAGTTTTGTTGGTACTGTTTTCTGTTCACGCACTGGTGGTGGTGGTATAGACAAAGACACCTGCCCTCCAAGACAATAGTCTTTGTTTATTTCAAAAAGACCAAGAATAGAGCGTTCTGATGAATTCAAGGAGTTAGAATGTCAGGTACATTTTGGAGTTACGGTGGTTTTCTTGTCTTTAAACTTTTGTACACAGAACCTTTCACAGCACTGGGTGTTGAAATCATTGCAGGCGTGCCCATGCGAAGCGATTAACAGTGAACTGTAGAGGAGCGTCAGACAGTGGTGCGAAGAATAGGAAAAAAACGTATATCAACGTTTCATTAAGAATCAAATTATAGTCCGTGGTACAGACCCCTTTTTAGCAAATTATTAACAACCGGCTGAAACTTCGTAAATAGCTTTATCTCATCGTAGCCTACAAATATTTAATTTACGAAAATTCGCCTGGTTCGTAACATAATTTGATCACAAAATTGATAAAAAAAGGTGGCCTACAAAAATATTGGACCGTTTGGCCTATACAACCTCACTATTTTGACAATTCGAGGGTGTAGATCAAACAGCTCAATATTTTTGAAGACCACTTTTTTCCAATTTTATGTGGACGTTATCTTACGATTGAAGTGGAAAGCAAATGAAGTTCAGGAATTCAAAAAATAATACTTGATATCAATCTATATATCTTTTATTTGCTGAAGCAAAAGCATTCCTCATTTTGTGTGAAGGCCATCATTTGTGATGACCAAGTTCTCGCCTCAGTTTCCTAATTCGGTTTGCGATTTACATTCTTGACTTAATGATCAAGTAAATCTTGTGAGGATAATGGTGTTATGGAGTCAGTGACGTGGAAGTTTTCGGGATGACATTGTTTTTTTGGATTCCAACAAGTTTTTATAATTTGATAATATACTAAATCCTAAGTCTTTAAAAGTTTTCCTTATACTGTCATATAGGTATCCAAATAGCTGAGCTTGAATCATAACAGCTAAAGTTCAACATCGCATTTTTTTTTTAGTTCTCGGAGCATCCGCCTTTGTTTTATCTTTGTTGTAATGTTTTTGTAATTTCGCGTATTTTGTAAAATTTCGCCTTCCTTCAACATACCAAGAAGTCTTTTGTAGGTATATTCTCTTGATTTATAACAGCAGGAACACTTTCCTCAAATCTAATATCAAAATGATTCTCAATTTAATCCACATTTCTTCTGAAATTTATTTTTCGAACTATGATTTATCTCTCTTAACCTTTTGACAAAATGAGGCTCAAATCTTCTTTTATCACTTAATCGATTACCTGCGATAACATTTCTTCACTCAGATACGCAAACCGTTTTGTTGGGTTGACTTAAATGTTGAGATTTTCTGACTGTAGAACAGTCTCGTTAAGAGCATACTGTTGTTATTGAGTAATATCTTCTGCATAGGCAACAATTGTTGTTTTTCAGTATTTCATTAAAGAATAAACTTAGTAATTACCGTTCATACTTATATTATGGATCATATTTGATAATCGATTAATTAATTACATATTATTATTTAATAATGAGATATTTTAGATTCTCTGAATCACATGACTCTTAATTTGATTATAACCATCTCTTTTACTCTTTCTTCGCGGAGTTGTCTTCACATTTTTTATGGCGGACACACTGGGAATATGTGATAGCATTGCTGCGATACATTTGTGTTACCTTGGAAAACTGGAGATATAAACTATCCAGGAAATGAGATATAGTGGCCAGTGGAGATATAGTGAGCAGGGTTCGGAAGCAGCACTAAACCAGTTTTACGGGCCTCTATATTACCTGTTCATTTATCTCGCTTCTGTCTGGGCTAGTCTTCGTCAATATCGCCTCTGTTTGCTACGGATAATCATGGACCCAGTTACTTGGCATCCACTGAGGTAGCAATCGTCTTGGATCGTTTATTGGAGTCCAAAGCATATATATAAATAAGTTTATATTTAATACTCTTAGAAAGAATAATTTTTTTTTTAACAGGGTTATGCAAAAAAAATTACCCACTTTTCTTCAAGTCAAACGACATGTTCTTGCTTGTATCCTTCAAAAATATTCTGTTTTATTCTATTTAATGATTATATAATTTACTTTGATTGAACGATCAATATGGAATCGTTGTGTACGATTAAACTTCGAAGAAATTAGACACAGACAATATATATATATATATATATATATATATATATATATATATATATATATATATCATATCATATTTGCACACTACAGCGGATTTAGGATAATTTTGGGATTGACTTTTTTATTTTTTATCTTCTTGGCAGTAGTAACAGCGGAAGATAAATTAATAAACTATAAAAAAACAAGCAGGTGTGTGCTTTAGACCACACGCTAGAAGTTAAAACATCAACAATAATATTTTAAATCATATTTTAGTACTCGCTTCGGCGGTACATATACTAAAATTGGAACGATACAGAGAAGATTAGCATGGCCCCTGCGCAAGGATGACACACAAAATCGTGAAGCGTTCCACATTTTTCACTTACTAGACAAACGCTCTAAACTTCCCCTTAATTACAAAAGACTCATATACTTGACTATAATAAGACCTATTTGGACTTACGGAGTTGAGCTATGGGGCTCCACTAAACCATCGAATTCCTCTCGCATCCAATCCTTACAATCCAAAATCCTCAATGCTCCTTACTTTGTCACTAATAAAATAATCCATAAAGACCTCAATGTTCCATATGTTTCCGATTTGGCCAAATCCAGATACCTATCCTTCCATAATAAACTTCATAACCATCCGAATCCTCTTGTTTCTAACCTTGCTTCCTCTTCGATTCCTGATAACCCTCCGAGGCGTCTGAAAAGAAGATGGCCTCGTGATCTTCTCATGTAGACAAATTATTAGAGTGCTACCAGTGGGTAGTTTCTCAACAAGCGTGTTTCATGTAATAATATTTCTCTGTACAAATTTACTTGATGTATTTATACTAATACAGTTGTAAATATCATAATAAAAGTTTAAAAAAAAAAAAAAAAAAAAAAAAAAAAAAAAAACATATTTTATATTATACCTCATTACAAAGAAATTGAAATGCTGAACATTTCTCTCGCTTACAGTACGCAGGTCCGATTTTTAGTATCTGAAATATTTTAATCCATATGTTCAACTAAACTCGTTACCATTTGGTTTTCGGCACTATTCTTTTCTTTTAGACTCCCTAACACGGCGTCGTGTTAAGATACAATTTTGAATTATAGACTATCACAAAGAGGATCACTAGCGGATCCAGGATTTAATTTTTTTTGGGGGGGGGTCAGCTCGAAGGATGTTTTTTTTTCATATATATAACGATAATTAATTTGAAAAATAAAAAGAAGGAAACGAATTACCCATACGACATGGTGTCTTAGTGATTCTTGAAGTAGTATTAAATGTAATTACACGAACAATAATAGTTTAGAGACAGTTTTTAATATTTTTTTCTATAAAACATGGTTATATTTTACCATTTTTTTTGAGGGGGGGAGCTTCAGCCCGAAAACCCTCCTCACCCCTTCCCCCTTCCCCGTAGATCCTCCTGTGTGGAGGATGATATGCTGAATAATTTTCTAGCTTACAGTATGCAGACCCGATTTTTAATTTCTGAGATATTTTAAACCACATGTAAAAACATTTCAATTAGTCAACTCTAGCCGTATTTACACGAGCGTCAACACTTAGGAAATCTGACGGATCGATCTAATTCACTATCCAGAAAGAAGTGTAAAGCGCATCTAAAGAAGTTTTCACTTAAAAAAAACAACGACATTTTAGTGGTTCTTGACGGCCAATATAAAAAAAAAAAAATGTAATGACGAGGAAAATAATGCTCTTAGGAATAAATATTTTATTTCTTGAAATTATTTTTAAAAGCCGTTCAGTAACATTTTATAAAAATAAATCGCTAATCCATGAAATCAGAACATTGTTGCTTTAGTGTAACTAGTTTTGGTACATAAATGGGTCAGTGTCATTTTGAGAAACTTACCAAGTTTTCGGGCCGATAAAAAAGTCGAGATTAACTAAAAAGTACACCAATGCAGGCCTTCAAATGATTTTTTTTTATTTTTAATCAATTTTTCCGCAACTGGAAACTTTATTTTGATTTTATTTTCTGTTATTTTGGAACCAGAGCTTTTTCCCTTGCAGCTTTTCAAGTAAAGGTTTTTTAGAACTATTATTTTTCAATGTTCTTATGATTTACAAAAAAATCAATAAAAAACATATTTTATTTATAGTTAGTCAAAAAGAAACGTCACATTAGTATCAAGTAATTCTTATAATATAATTTAGAGCTTCTTATTTATTTTTTTTTCCGTAATGATATTTACAAATGTATTAAAGAAATACATTTAGTAAATTTGAACATATGGATATAATGACGTGAAAAGACTTGTTGAGTAACTACCCAATAGTAGCACTCTAATGATATGTCTACATTAGAAGATCACGGAGCCATCTTCTTTTCAGACGCCTCGGAAGAACACTAATTTAAGCACAGTTACTGTTTATTTCTCATTTAACGAAACTATTACCATAAACATAGAACTAGATTACAGAAAGTTAGAACTTGATAACAGGAACGTTTCTTAGAACGTTTATCTATTTATTTTTTTATTATCATTATAGCAAAACATTGTTTTTATCTATCAAGGTTTTTAAACACATTTTTCTGCCCTTCAGTGTGGAAGACCGTGTTAATAATCAATAAAAAAAAAATTACCTGATAAGAATGACATAAACTCTTAAAATCAAACTTTTGAAAAAAGTTCTATAAAAGTTTCACCCCTTCTTTAAACTTTAGATCTAAAAAAAAAACATTATTTTTTTCTTGACTCGTGCTTTAGAAGCTGTCTGTATATGCGTTATAAAAAAAAAGAGTACTTAAGGTGATTTTTGGAGTGTTTAGCTCTGGGGAGAGGGAGGGGAGAAATTCAAGTCCGTACCTCTGAGATGAAGTTGATCCATGGCCATCTCCTATATAAACTTGAATGGCAACTAAATAAATAACGTTTTTTTTAATAATTTTTATTAGTAAATGATTGCCCTTTTCGGGACAAATATTATTGAGTTGGTTGAGCCCTAGAAAGAAGATGTGGCTTGTTTTTACGGTAATACTCCTTCGCGGTGCAAGACATGAACTTGGTCATATCATTGCACTTATCTACCCAATACTTATTGCTATCGTAGTCGGACCCTCGACTGCATATATCATCTTGCATAAGAACCATCTCCCTCTTCTTCCAACGAAAATTTTTCCCTCCAGACCAGAAGCACCTATATAGATGAGCCTATCGGTAAAAGACGCCGAAGAAAGGAATAAGAATGAGAGGATGAGGAATCGATAGCGAGCTAACAATCGGAGCTGGTATTTTTTAGCCGAGGCCGGAGGCGTGTGATTGGAGGGAGGGTATTGATCGCGCCACCCCTGTCACCGCCCCCTATTTTTTCACCGCCCCCGCTCCTCTCTCCCTCTTTCCTGGAAAAAAACCTCCCCCTCTCTCTTTGGCTTTCCCCTCACTCCTTCCTTATTTTTTTTTCTTTACGTTCTGTAAAGCAGGCTTTCGGAGTGCTCATTCGATACATTCATACTTTAACCTTTTTATGTTTATATATATATATATTTTCATATTGTTTATAATATTAATGAGTGATATCTAATTACAATTTGTCATATACATACTGTAATATTTCTGCAGGAAATAACTAAACTAACAAATAAGAGTATAAAAAATTGTTAAAACTCGTACAAATCATTTTTAAAATTCTGTAAAATTGAAATTGTCATACCCCGAAACACGGGGCATTGTAAAAATAAGTTGTTCTTAGCAGCGCGTTTTACGCTCTAATCGCATCCAACAGCTCTTTTTAAATTAATTCTAGTTTCACTTTACGTGATGTTTTCTTTTTGTTTTTTTCTTTTTCGCTATCCCCTTCCTTGCCGTTTAGGCTATACGGGGTTTACCGGGCCGAATGTGAGGGGATTTAATGCCAGCGTTTAAAACCCCACTGGCACCGTATAACTTCGGTTATCAGGTTGCCGGGCAACGCACGAATCTGTACACACGCTTTAATCCGCGCGTCCCTGACGAGTTTTTTTTATTAAATCACGAAACCGATGCAGTAAAACATTTTATTTTTATTTTATACATATTTAGTTATTATCAAATTCAATATACACCTTTCTCTATCCGTAAAACGCTACATGCGAATCTCTTTCTGCAAGAACGTGAATGAAATATTGTTGAATCATATTTGACCTTCATGTGCACAATGCCATGAATATAGAAAACAACTGTTATCATTGCTTATAATTTTGATCCTCATATGTACAAGTACCATCATCAGGTGTATTTGAACACCTTCAGAACTGGTATCATATATTGATGATGATCCCCAGACTTGGGTTAAAAAATTGCCAACAATAAACATTTTAAAAACTGCCTGCGTCTTGACTATTTTTCATCCATGATATGTAGAACAATCGGCTAACTTGCTTCAATAAATTAATTATAGTTTCAATTTACGAGCAATTTTTTATCTACAATTTCTCCCTTTAGAATTCAGTATTCCCTACCTCTTGGGAAAAAGCCATTGTCCTTCCTTTAAATAAAAAGCTCATCCTCACCCGAAGATTTCCGTCCAATTTCAATTCTTTCTAACCTCTCAAAGCCTCTTGAAAGACTGGTGCAATCCCAAGTCTCCAAGTTCCTCGAAAAGTTCAACCAATTTGATCCTCTCCAATCTAGTTTCCGTCCCGGCTATTCCACACAATCTGCCTTAATTAAAATTACCAACGACATTCAATCTGCAATAGATGATAGAAAATTAACTGTCCTTATTCTTCTAGACTTCTCCAAAGCTTTCGATTCCATCAACCATTCCCTCCTCTTCAACAAACTAAAATCATTATCTTTCTCCAATAGTTCCATCTCTTGGTTTCAATCTTTCCTTTCCCAACGCACCCAAGCAGTCTCCATACCCAACCAGCCACTATCTGCTTTCCTTTCTTTATCCTCTGGAGTTGCCCAGGGTTCAAGCATATCTCCTCTCCTTTTCAGCTCCTACATTAACGACCTACCTAAATCAATTCTCCATTGTTCCCATCACCTTTATGCAGATGATTCCCAGATCTACCTATCCTTTTCTCCCTCTGAGTTACTGGGGGCATTTGCCAAGATTCAAGAAGACCTTGATCGAATCAATGCCTGGGCAAATGTAAATGGATTAAAGTTAAATGCTGCCAAAACTCAGGCTATTGTCATTGGTTCCAAGCCCCTTATTAGATCCCATACTGACGTTCCCATATTACACCTTAATGACCAGCCAATTTCCTTCTACTCCTCTGTTAAAAATTTAGGATTTTTCATAGATCAAACCCTCTCCTGGACCTACCATATTTCTCACATTTCCCGTCGGACAATTTCTACCCTTAAACTATTTCATCCCTTCCGTCATCTCCTACCTCAACATATCCGTAGACTCCTAATTTCCTCTCTCATCTTCCCCCACTTTGACTACAGCTGTGTGGTGTATGATGGCCTCTCGGTGGAGCTCCGTGATAGACTGAAAAGATTAATGAATAGCTGCGTAAGATTTGTTATTGGTACCCCTAATTTTCAAAATTTTCTTCCCATAATGTACCTTCAATATTTTTAATTTGAAATAATAAACCTTTTCACATTGGAGCATGCTATGAAAAATGGTTAAATTTAATTTAACAGTCAACCTCAAAAGCGAAAAGTCATATGGAACCCAAATTGGGCACTTAATGTTTGTACATGCTTAGGATGTTACAGCAACTTTTTTTTCAAAATCGGCTAACCTGAAGTGCCACTTCATATAATCGATTTTACACATTTTTCCTATTTTCTCCAAAACGCTTCTACCGATTTTGATTAAATTCATTATATCAGTGTAAAATCAAGAGTTTTTAAATTTAATCTAGTTGCTATTTTCATTGATGTTATTAACAGGACTACACTACTTAATTTTTAAAATTTCTTCCTATAAAGTACATTCAATATTTTTAATTTGGAATAATAAACCTTTTCACATTGTAAGGTGCTGTGAAAAATCGTTAAATATAATTAGTGAAGAAAATTAATTGGCAACTAAAGGAGAAAAAAGGGTTGGAAGCTATACGGGAACAGCCGAGAGCGCTCGACCTTTCCCGAACCCTTCTCTTTACAGATACCCGATACCCCTCTGTACAGCAATTTTCACGAGAATTTACTACTAATAAATTAATAATATACAATGATTACTTACGTTATATATATATATATATATATATATATATATATATATATATATATGTCAAACCTTATGATATATATATATATATATATATATATATATATATATATAAATCAACTCTAAGAGTTGAACTTAAGGTTGGTAAGAGAAAGTTATGTAATACGCACCGCACCAGATTTTATTTTTATAAATATGTTTAGTTACTTTATATGATGTGAGTGTGTATGAAGATTTAAGAACTTACCAATTATAAGCATAATATGTCCGGATAGTGGTAAAATAAGAACTTTTAAAATAAATTGGTTAAATAGGCAGTTATGAATTCATACTTGTTACGTAATGAATTATACGTAGTATACCGTGAAACTGGATGAACTCAGAAACAGTATAAAGTTACCACAATCCATTTCAAACATTAAATCTTGGCATTTAAAAGACAAGAGATTCATCTAACGTATCTTTCGTAAGTCTGAGATAATACGCAGTGAAAACAATAATTTGTTATCTCTAAAAATAATTTGAACTAACTTATCTTTCTCAAGTAGTGGACAGGATCTCTTTCCTGATAACATAATTTTTAATTGTTTATAAGATTATCGCGGTTAAGAGAGTAAATGTTTTTATTTAGATAGCTGTGTATATTTAGCGGGCAACAACGGATAGAAAATTGTGTTATTTGTTATTAACCCGAATTACTGATTTGCCCATTATTCATTATTTAAAACTAAAATAATTAATAAAGTATAATTAATTTTTAAAAAATTAAATTTCTGAACATTTACAATATAAAATATTTCGACAGGCACATTGCAAAAGCCAATGAGAACAATTCTAGAGTAAAAATAGTTTTTCACTATTTTAGTATTTTTATGCAGTTTAAACTGAAACTCCATATTGTATACATTCCTCTGAAGAACACCTGCAAAGTCTGGTCGAGACGTTGTCTTGAAATAACATTATTTTTTTTTCTGCCGATTTTAGTATTGTTATGCAGTTTAAACCGAAACTCCATACTGCATACATCTCCCTGAAGAATACCTGCAAAGTCGGGTCGAAACGTTGACCTGAAATAAAATATTTTTTTCACTATTTTAGTCTTTTCATGCAGTTTATATCGAAACGCCACACGGCATACACCCTCCTCCTTTCCTGAAGAATACTTGAAATGTCGGATCGAAACGTTGTTTTGAAATAATAAATAATGTTTTCACTATTTTAGTCTTTTTATACAGTTTCAACCGAAACTCAATACTGCATACATCCCTCTGAAGACCTGCAAGTCTGATCGAAACGTTGGCTCGAAATAAAATAGAACATTTATACTTACATTTTCATTTATGTTAATGTTATTTATATACTTCGTTTGAATGTAAAAAATAAAATTTCATTTAAATTTTACAAGAAGCAAAACAAATTTAAATGTTAAGAAAATAATGTGAAAACAATTCATTTCTGAGTATTAGAAAATATTCAACTTATCGTCACATGAGAATTGCTAATAAACAAACCGTCAAAAAGAGTAATTGAAAGCAGTGCGATGATAAATAGAGATACTTCCTCGATCTGTGAATGGTTATGAAGATGCAATGCCGAAATAAGCACCAATTGAAAATTTAAAATCGTCCCAACTGTAAAGCTAGTGATGCTGTATGTCAAAAAAATTAGGAACGGAAACATGCAAAAGGACTTCCACGGAAGCAATGGTTCGATGGTAATGATGACTCCAGAAAAAAAAATTAAAAAATTGAATTGAACAATACCAATTTGTTTATTAATCTTTGTGACCTTATAAAGAATATATATACTAAAAGTTTAGTTTGAACTGTCATGGCGTGGTGACAATATCATTGCCTTACCAATTGAACGTCAGCTGCTCAACTTTTAAAGATCGCTTCTTCTATTATCCAATCCCAAAGCCCACAATTGCAAGGGTACGCCATTTTGAAAAATATTCGAGATTTGGAGTATTGATGAATAGAATAGAGCAGTTGGCGAGACAGATGTCGGTGTTTTGGCCAAGGGCACAAAAGGGTTAACAATGGCTCCTATTTAGTCAGGAGAGGGCTCACCCTTCCGGCACGCGACGCCCGCATATCATTGGCCGTCCGCCATCGCATCTTAACTCGCTCCAGGGCCCATGACGGCTATGGGAGGATGACGCATTGGATAAATTTATAACCATTAGTTTACATTATCTATAGAACGCAATGACCAGTATTTATAAAACTGTTGAAATGGTTCACTGGATTAATTTAGGAGTAGTGCAAGGCTATGAGTGTAGTCCACCTCTTTTCAACCTTCATACCATTTTCATCAAGTAAATATGCTCATGAACAAATAAATAAAACTAAAAAATGTTAACACTTAATATCGAGATGCACAGACGGACACACACATAAACAAAATACAAACAGCACAATCAAAAATTTTACGAAAAATTGTTAACGCACCTTGGTACATTTCAAACACTTTTATACATAACGACTTAAGCACCTCAACAGTAAAATCCTACATCCACGAGAAATACACATTTCATTCTACAACCCAAAATCACTCCAATCCTCTGGTTCTTTCTATCTCCTGCTCCCTGTTACCTGAGCAACGAAGATTAAGAAGAAAATGGCCAAGAGACCTACTACATCAATAAAAACATCGTCATAAAAAAATAAGGCAATTGCACCAAGAAAATAAAAACACAACAAATTTGCTAGATGCGAAAGTGCAAATTGCATAAAATAAAATATAAATAAAATCTCTTAAAGTATTATTGTTCGTGTAACTATATTTAATAGGACTTCAAGAATCATTTAAACACTATTTCATATAGGTAGTTAGATTCTTTCTCTTTTTTCGAAAGTAATTATCATTATATATATATGAAAAGAAAAGCTGTCGGGCTGAAGCACCCCTACAAATTAAATCTGGATCCGATAGAGTCGAGATGAAGTCTGACAAACAAGTCATGACACTTATAAATAAACATTAAAAGCACTCTCGCCCAATCTCCACTGGGTTTAGCCCCAGTGACGCGGTTGAGAGAGAAGTGCAGAGATCTCCTGGAAACATGCTTTTCCCTCTACAGTTGGAGGAACAAGTCTGGCTCGGAGTTCTCTCGCCAGATTGTAAATATTGTATATAGGTATGTATGTGTTCTTTTAATTTATTTATTTTTAGGTTATTTTATTCTTATTTATTCTTTATATATTATTTTTCTGTATAATTTATTTTATTTATTGTACATAGAGTGTGAATGTGATCTCTCAACACTATTATAAATGTCCATTAGACAGATTGTAATATTTTTCAATAAATAAGTTAAAAATAAAAAAATAAAAATATGGACGATAAACTGAAAAGTTTAAATAAGTACTTATATAGAAAAGTTTGAAAGTTTTTGGAGATACATTTCGAATTTGAAAGCTGTATTTTTTGCTGTATAACTATTGAGATCAGGCGTCAGTTAATTTATTATTTTTTTTCTAGTTATAACAATTTTGTTCAAGCTCTTCTCTTATTGTACTTCAATGCTCTTAAAGGGACCCACCAAATGTGTTTTGTTTTTTCAAAGCACATATTCGATAATATTTCCAGAAAAAAAAAGTCAAATTTTTCACATTTCAATAAGATATATCAATCAATCATGATATATCAAACTGAGAAAGATTTTAATTTAAATTCATGTATGGTATGAAATATAAGTAAAACCCGCTCTATATTGTCTCAGGGTCAAATTAAATAAAAAGTATATCGAATGTTTCTCTTTCTTAAAAGATAAATAAAAACAAAGAAACGAGAAAGAGCAAATTTTTATTTGACGTTTTCGAGTTCGAAAAATTGATGGTTCAAAAGAATATGGGTTGCGTTAATTTATTTTTCCGTTAAGGTTCTTTACAAAATGATTTGTATGATAATTTCACTCAACTAGTCACAAAAAATCCTATATGATTGTTATTTTGGAGATAATTTAAAACAAAATTGTAAATATATTTTTGTAGTTGTTTGTCAGAAATCTCTCACTTTCTAAAACTTAAAAATGACTATCTTAAAAAAAAGTCAGCATTCTCAATTATATATCCTTTTTTTTTTCTATATAAGTGTAACAGACGAGTTAGATCTAAACTAATTATTTTTTTTACTAGCGAAAATAAGCTATATAAACAGGATGTTTGATGTTGAAATACACGGTGGCGTTGAAATGAACCTTTACATTACGACTTTATTTAACTAAAAACGACTTAATGGAACTTTTTTTAAGTTCCATCTTAAGTTTCTGAGAAGCATTTTAGGAAACAGGTTCTTAAAATAAAAGTTTCAAGGATCCATTTTGTGTTAAAGTTCCAGTTTTATGGTAAAAGTTTAACCAGTATTTATTGAAGTTCTTAATAATAGTTCCGTTTAATGAAAAATAAACAGTAATTGGGCTTAGATTAGGATTATAATTTGTCTTAAATGAATTACACATGATTCTAATGTGTCAGTTGTTTCAGCAGATTTGAATAAATGTTATTTTTATAAGGTATATGAAATAAAGTTAACTAACAGTCATTTTTAGGTCAGCTTTTTAGCGGAATCGACAGAACTATTAAATAAAAGTTTGGTAAAATCTTCACTTGAAAAGAGAGAAAGTTCTGGTTCCAAAAAAACTAAAGATCTATCAACAATAAAAATTTTGGTGATATATATTACGGTGATCAAAAAAAATTTTTTTTTCTATATCTATCTATTTTATTTTTCTAATAATTTTTTTTTCCTCACTTTTTATTATCTTTTTTACCATCATTACTTATGTTTCTCATACCTTGTTATCTGGTTATTTTCTTAGCCCTGATGAAGGCCTGAACTTCAGGTCGAAACGTCGGCATATGTAAAAAATAAATATTATAATTTATTTTTTGACTGAGCACCACAACTATTCTTCTCTTCATTATCCACGACAGTCAACCAATTACCAATTATAAATTTTTTTTTCCTTTTCAAACCCTGCTTGTTAGTACTCTGTTTAAGTGCAACTAAATGGAGGAATAGCATTTTATACAAACAATTTTTATTCTTAATCAAGATAACAACAGTAATTAATTAATTTCCTACTATTAGTTATTCCATGATAACTTATATCTTTTTTTTTTATTATTTTACTTTTAACTTTTATCAACTTATTTTAATCCACTCCTATCAAGCCCACTAAAAAGATGGGTTCAAGTTAATTAAGGAGTTGAGATTTTAGGAATAAGAAAAGCTGTACCCAGTGTTGTCCTGTTGCCTCGCTTGAATTTACGTAGATGTTTACGTAAGTACACCTTGTCAGTCCATAGTTTTCTCGGGCATCTCTGGTTCCTCTATTTGTATACGTAAATAGTTGAACATTTGTTTTTTAATTGTTTTTTTGTTGTCAACAAAGAACACAAAAAAAGAGGTGCTCAAATCGGGATTTATTTTTTCAAATTATTAATTTTTATAAAGATAAAAACAGGTTAACTTCATAAGCAGATTACTTGACTCATTCTTCAAACTAAAAAATACAACGCATTGGTATTATTATCTATTTATATTCTTATTAAAAAGAAACAGGTTATAGATTTTACTCATTTGGGATTTAACAAGGTACACAAAATAAATAAATGTATGCGTAATATGAGGAACTTATGGGAGCGGGGTGTGTAAGATACATACACAGACTTTCAGATTCAATGTCCCTGAGTTCGAATCCGACTGAGGACAGTTAATTTTTCATCAACCGTTGATCGATACTGGGGTCGGGAGACCCTCATGTGGCACAGTTTGCTTCTATAAAGTGAGTAATCTTAATTAAATAATAAATTAAGAGGGTAAACATAGTGATGAGCGTGATCCGCTCACTTCTCTCTACACCCGTTAGCTTTCAAAAATTACTGCACTTCGTTACCAGCTACTGCACCCTAGACCTGTCATAGTGGGACTTATTGCAACCGTTTTCACTGAGTTGCGCATTTCTTAAAGGTTACAACTTCTTGGAAGTGCCCCCTAAATTTTACCTGTGTTATATGAACCCGTTAAGTTATAGCATCTGTCACCCCGTTTAGTTATTTACCCCATCAATAAATAGTGAAGATTTGTTTATTATGGGTAGTAAAATTTCTTTTAAAATATTGCTTATAGTTAAATTTAAATAATAGATGGTCAGAGATGTGAAAGTTTTTCAACAACATTTAATATTTCATTGTATTTTATATTTTATTTATTTATTTATTTATACATATAATATTCTGTCACGGGGACAATAATTATATTGATAAATGAACACATTCACACAACATACAAAACAATTCACACATTCACACCATGTATACAAAAAAAAAAAAAAAAAGTAAAATAATAACTAAATAATAATAAATAAAAACTATATACAATAAAAAAATAAAATAACCTAAATATAAGTAAATTAAAAACATAAAAATACATAAATACCGGTTTGAAATTTGTAATAAAATTGTTCTATGGCATAACTTATCATTTTATATATCATTTTATGTATTATGATGAAATAATTGTCAAATCGACCTATGTGTAAAAGAATAAAAAATCAAAACGTAAATCATGAAATAATATAAGGGCAATTTACTGTGTCACACAGTACTAAGGAGTTGAGATTTTAGGAATAAGAAAAGCTGTGTCCAGTGTTGTCCTCTTCCCTCGCTTGAATTTACGTAGATGTTTACTTAACTATACCTTGTCAGTCCATAGTTTTCTCGGGCATCTCTGGTTCCTCTATCTTTGTTAGTAAATAGTTGAACATTTGTTTTTTAATTGTTTTTTGTTGTCACCAAAGAACACAAAAAAGAGGTGCTCAAATCGGGATATATTTTTTCAAATTATTAATTTTTATAAAGACAAAAACAGGTTAACTTCATAAACAGATTACTTGACTCATTCTTAAAACTAAAAAATACTATTATTACTTTGCATTATTGTGTGTATATATTATGTATATACGATTATAATACTATTGTATTCTTCGAACATACTATTATTACTATAACATCTTTATTATTATTATTATTATTATTATTATTTCATTAATACAATGACATGACAACAAAAGTTATTTGTCGCTCATTTATAATTTCATAGCGTATTGTGTATAGCAACTATTTTGCAGTATTAGGACCTTATTTCTCATATTAAGGCTTCCTATATGTGTACAGTTATGTAAATACTTCTTTTATCCCTTATTTTTTAGTTGTTTTTTTTTTTATTTGTTTGTTTGTTTTTATTTATAGTAATATACATTTTGGCCAGATGTAATGTTAATTTTATGTACAATATTGTTATTCTCAAGGGACGTAGTCCCAGAATAAAGTTGATTCTTCTATTCTATTCTATTCTACTAATTTGGCCAATAAAAAAAATATTGTGCCATCAATGGCAGTTAATTTATTTATTGAAAAAGAATTATTATAAAATCGCAATATTTTAAGTTTTTAGAAATATAAAATATTAATAAATAATTTTGTTATTGTCGCTTTCTAATAAACAAAAAAGTGTCTTAGTTTAAAAATAGGAAACTTTTTTGTTCGAGATCGGACCATGGTTTATACGAACTCTTTTAGAGCTATTGAGGTCTACTATAGGTAATTTAAATAATTTCTTTAATTGAATTAGCCTATAAATAGATACAAAATAGTATGACGGTACTTGTGAATGATTTTAAATCAACAGACAATTTTTCCAGAAGTAAGACGGGCAAGTATAGTTTTCGCTGAAGTAGAAAAAAATAAGCAATGAATTTATCAGTTGTAATCTTTGTAAACGGCAAAGTAAATGATATCCAATGTGGATTAAATACCCATACCTCATGTTATAACTTTGCTGTTGACAAAGTTTTACTAAAATTAGCCTTCAAACTAAAATTGGTCTAAAGTTGTTTATTTCTGTGAATCGTGTTTTGTTTTTTTAAAAATAAGGTACACCAATGTTTTTTTTTTTGTTTTTTTTTGTAAATTAACGCTTCACGAGTTGTTATGACGATTGGTCAAACAGACTGTTTTAATAACCTCTTGTACTAATTGTAAGTGTCTCGCTCACAGTGGTTTTGAACAAAAGAAACACAGCCTCTTTCATAACACATTATATCATTAATCTAAATGCCCAGCGAAGATACCTGAGAATAGTTTTAAACCGGGCCTGGAAGTGGATATCACCGGTCGAACGGCATTCTTTAGGCGAAGACCCCGGTCTATCGGCTGGCGGAAGGGTGTTGCCATGGCAGCCGCCCCCCAAAAAACCCCAATCAAATCCCTGCTTTTTCTGACCCCTCCCCCCTCCCTGGTTTTTTCCTCGACGGATATCGATCCGGCCACTCCCATCTTCACACCTCCTCCAGGCGGCCTTAATCTCCTGCATTGTCCATTCTGGATCATACGGTGATCTTAGCTTTGGCGGTCCGCTTTGAGAGGGAGGACATTCCTTCATCATCTCTCGATGGCCAGATTATCTTAATTTACTAATCTTGAGGGCCATCTTCGGTATGGAACAAGGAACTCGCAAAAGGCTCGATAAAATTAATTTTAATCAGGCGGAGTCCAATGATCCATATGTTAGCCTTGGTATCTACCTTCACAAAGATAATTAATCTCCAATCCCTTGATAAATATGCGGACGATTAATTCAATCTGAGAGGAGTTTATAATTGAAAATAGTTTTTTTTGAGTTTGTTTATTTTTTATTTTTTGGATCACAAAGGTTCGTTATAAACAATAATATATACATATTTTTATTTTTTCATCCAATTATTTTTAGAGAGGTTTTTAAATAAGCCGGAATTAGCTTCACTCAAAGTAGGATGGTAAGTAAAAGTTCACTTGGCATTTTATTTTGTCAGTCAAATCTGTATTCGATCTACGTGGAACATGGAATGGCTGTAGGTCGGTTTTTAAAGTTTCATTGAACGGAAAGAAAAACACCCACGGAACAGTAAACGGCTGAAACGTCTTCCAAGTCATTCAGATAAAATGAGAAAAATGAGAAAAATCAAAAACAGTGTTTATCATTATAATTATTATAAAAAGGAATTATACAATGCTAAGGATTCCTATGCAATCCCTGGGCACTTAATCCTCCACTAGCGAGGCCACATCCGTGACAGCTAATTTATTAGGAAAATGGCCTACGGATGTGAAGGCGGAGGCCACTGGGTCTATTCCGGGTCGCAGGGTCTCACCCAGGTGAGGGCCATGTTTTGCCGGAAGCCGCAGGTTTTTGTCCGAATAGAAGCATTAGGAGCTACAAGATTCAGCTAACTAGCGCTGTTCCCAACCAAATGTGTCGCAGTTCACACATTGGCCAGTTCGATCCATCACCTATGGCTGCAGGAAGTCGAGCCAGGCGGAGGAGGTATCCAAGGCTCTTCGCTATAAGGATAGCTAAGCAGACTGCCTGTCTAGGCTGATCAAGGGTCCCCCTCCCCCCCCCCTCTGTACCTTTCACGATTGGATAAGGATGTACACATTTTAGAACAATTTTTTGAATTTTAATTTATATAGATCGAATTACTGAAAAACTACCCGGGCGCTTAATGAGGCAAAGGAGGCACAAACATTTCAAAAATGGATTCGCTATTTTTACCGATTAATCAGTGATTCGTGTAGCCCAATAATTTGATAACGCTTTATCGAATGAAAAACATTAATTAAGGGGATTTCTTAATGGTGAAAAATTAATAAAGCGGATAACTTGGAAAAATTCACCTTTACAATGTTAAAAGCTAGTTTTTAAAAGTTAGGTGAGATATAATTTACGGATGGGCATAAACAGTCGATATTATCGAAATATCGATATCGTCCTTTCGATATTTTAATTTAAAAATTAAAAATATTATTTTTGGAAAACTCTAGGAATTATATATGAATTTGATTATTAGAAAAAAAAGTATACTCATCTTGCCTGCTTCATATAGAATGTAGTGCGTAGTAGAGGTAAATATCGATATTTCGATATTATCGATTACCGTTGGCAATCCTTAAGTAAAGTTGAATAGTGTGCGTGGCAATTTTTACACTCACCAAATAAATCAATGTAGGATGTAAATAAATTAGAGTTTCGCTGAATCCGACATATGTGTGCATGGAAGGCACAATTGTTTGAATGAAAATGTCTGGGAAAAAGCTGAGAATGACGAACATTAATTAATTTTAAAAACAATTTCAGTAAAAATTAATTTAACTTAAGAATGTAGAAAAAATGATATTTCTATTAATTAATTTAAAGAGGAAAATAACATATTTTTTTATGGGCTTATGTGCTATAGAATCAATATTAATATTAGTTTTTCAAAAAGGTTTATATTATCGATGACGATATCGACTATCGATATTTCAAATTCGATATTTTGATGTAATAGATAGTTATAGGCCGATGTTAATATCGATATTAGATTTTTGATATGCCATCCCTAGTTCAATTTATATAATTTTTTTTTGTGAACTTATTCATTAATTACCATAAAGACTAATTAATAATTATTAACATAAATGCTATAGATCCATTTTTTTCATAAGGGGTTTTATAATTAGTTTTATTACATCTTATTATAGTTTGTAATTTTCTGAAATCATGAATTTACTGATTGACTCTAGTCTAGTCTTAATTTTTTTTCGATTAGCTTCTTACGTGTTTCCCATCCAAGTTTCATCACTTGGTAACCAAATCTGCTCTTTATGGAATTTTAACTGACGTTTTCAAAGATTCGGTAAATTTAAACTCAGCGTTGAGTACATCGTTGGCACCGTTTCGCGCATTTAACGATTAGCACAGCGCTGAATTTAGAAACGTTTCTGCTATTAGCAAAGCTTACCAATTATTGAGAAAATGAAAGAATTGTATCATTTCCTATTAATTATAATTTTGTTCAATCATGTTGTATTTACCAACACCCATATTCGTTTTATCCATATTATTTTTTTTTTTATAAATGCATTTATTAAGAAACAATAATTTTTGTCACACTGAAGAATACTAACTGTGTATAACACATTGGAGTCATATGTATGATGAGATAATAACAAAAAAATATTCGATAAGTTTAAAGTATCATTTAAACGAAAAATATCCGGACCGAGCTAATGAATCTAATATAATTGAACTTATTTTTTATAAAAAATATGATAATAATTTAATTATAAAAATTGTTAGTAAATTCGTTTGCAGTTTCAAAAAAGTCATTAGGTGTTATAAATGAACTTCTTACAGGAGCAGTTAGATCATGTATGATTTAACTCTTGTTAAAAATTCTTTGAACTATGAATGTAATGCCAAAGCAGCTATTTTTTAATTGAAGGCTTCAATTGTTATAATTATATTATTTGTGCTTCAGAAGTGGTGGAATCTTTTGCGATTAGTATCATTAGATTCAGTACTAAAAGTTATATGGGTGTTGTTGACAAATGGGTTGATTACAAAACACCTATGGTTTTCTAGAGTTTGTTTGTTGTTTGTTGTGTCCAAAAATATATTGTTTGCTGTAGTGAGGTATGCATAAAAACACTAAAAGCAACAATAACCTTAACACGAGTTTTAGAAAATCCTGTAAATAAACTACTTGTTAGAACATGCTCAAATTACATAATCAACTTAAATTACCAAGAGTAAACCAAATTACCAAGAGTAAGTATGATAAGAGATCTTGCTAACTATATTTACATATTAACACCTGAATTGATTTAATAACTAATAAATTATAATTAGATATTTTTTATTATTAAAACGTACACGAACTTACTAGGTGCAAATATACACAATAAAATAATCTTATATTAAAAAAAATATATTTTCCATTTTACAAATTATAACAGTTACACCCCAATATCACTACGTTCATTATGGAAATCGTGAATATATCAAGGAGATAATAAGGACCTGAATGAAATACGTTAGTAATATATTTATCCTACATTTTTTTTTCTAAGATAAGATATTTATTTATTTTTTGTTAACAATTGCTTACATTTTGTAACTTAATATCCGTTACAATTTAAAAAGAATTTATATTGTTATATTTTAAGTTCTTAGCACAGATTACACACAGAAATAAATATAGATCTAAAAAATATATATTTTTCCATATCAGAGGGCTACAGTCTCCTCATTCCACAGTAATTGAATTTACATATGTAATAAAGAATATTGTTATATTCACATACAATTTAGATACTTTTTTTTTTTTAACTAGATTATTGAAAATATTACAATATGTCTCAAAGGACATTTATAATAGTGTTCTGAAATCACATATCCTACATTAATGTCGAAGAATGTATAAAGAGTTACCTTGATTATTCTTTCTTTCCTTAATTCTGTAATGCCGTTAGCATGCTTATATGTCATCTGTCCCTTTTTAAGTCACACAGCTTCACGCTATCTAATCTGGGTGTCAATCAATTGATTAAATCCTAATTATTTTTATTCAAAATTAAGTTTCCTAAGGATTAACAACACTAAGTGGCAAATATTTATTTTTACAAACCATTAATAACGAAAAGTAATAACATATCATTTTTTTTTCAGAAGTCCATAATCATAATCTTACGTAAAACATTTAAGCATTCCAAAGAAGGGCGTAAATAGCAGAGCCGCAGACTTTCTATTCTGATTGGGGAGGGCAATGTACCCCTATCCAAAAAAAAGTCTGAGGAGTTTATGTTTATGTAATAAAAATTATGAGTGGTAATTAACATAATCAACATAATTATTGTAAAATTAACAATATACTGTATACAAACATTCATTTGTATATATGATGTAGAGATGGTTGACCGTTGATATGATATGAGAAGGAATTAGTCGAGGGTGCGGTCAAAAAAATATATAAATAATTTTAATTTTTGCCAACGTTTCGACCCACTTTGCAGGTCGTCTTCAGGGCTACAAAAGATACAAACATGTTGAAAATATAAAAATAAAATAAAAAATAAATATAAGTATATATAAATTACGAAGAAGTTGTCAGATACAGAAATAAAAGATAAAGAAAATAAATACATGATAAGAAAATAGATAAAAGAAAATAAATACATGAATGTTAACGAATAAATGAATGTTAACGAATAAATAGATTGAAAATTGAATAACTATTGTTACAGTAAAGTTAGAAACGTTGGCGTTAGTTAGAAACGTTGGCAAAAATTAAAATTATTTATATATTTTAATTTTTTTTATTTTTTTGACCGCACCCTCGACTAATTCCTTCTCATTTGTATATATGTTTATATATTAGTTCGTGTTTTTTTTTTCATAAGGGTATGCTTGAAAATATATTAACAAAGCTATTGAAGTAATTAATTTTTTTTTTTTTAAGGTTTGAGATGAACTCTGGATTTTTCAATGTTTCAAATTCGCCGCGGGATAAAATGATCTCCCCCAAAAAATGGAAGAATGCTATCAATGAATCATAAAATCCTAGGATGTGTTGCTACATATAATTATCTTTGAATATAAACTAAAATTTCATTAATAGGAATTTAGGGCGCGGTAAAATACATACCTACTTCTAGACCTTAGTTTATTTTCTATAGTTTACATATTTTATCCATTCATGCAGATTAATTGTTGTTGATTTTGATTTTATTTTTGTTCTACGGAATATTGGGAAGGGGGTAGCGAAGTGATATTCTCGCCCCCTCTCTATTTTTATTGGGATCCATCGCCCCTCCTCGCTTCCTCCTCCCGAAGTCTGCGCCAATGGTAAATAATAAGCATCAAGTTGGTGAATGACATGTGTCTAGACCTAAAGGGGTTCTTGAATTAACAAAGTTTTTTTTTCTCAAGTTTATTAGTATTTATTCATTTTCTATTTTAAAACAAAAACTAGTCATCTATTTAAAAATTGAAATTTTTTTAGTTGGGAAGCTGTTTAATTTTCCTTATTGTTGTTATTTTTATTGAAATTATTAAATCAAGATAGAGAATAATATCTCTATCCTTTCTAACATCAAATGATATGTCTAATCTGTGGTATTTGAGTAAATCATTAGCATGACATCACATGGTCAAGATACTGGATTAAGAGGGGAGGATCAAAACTTGGCTGTCACAGACTTCAAAAACTAACTTACGTCACTGATTTCAAACCTAGAAGAAAACGGCAAAATTTTAAATGATAACGTTTAATCCTCAAAGATAGTATTGTTTTTTTAAACTAAGCATTTTCTTTCATTCCTATTTTTATTAAGTTGATCTTCTAATCAAGTGAGCGACTCATATAAATGATATAATGTGAATAAGAAACAGTTTCTCAAAAGTGATAATGAATTATAATTTAATCTTTAATCGGGATTTCGCTGGGCACTCATCTCCCTCACGCCGATCAAGCCACTACCTGTCCTCTTACCCACTAATTATCATTGCATATGACAGGTGTGGGTGAAGATATAAATTTTTAATATATATATATATATGTATATATATAAACATATACTAAAAATATCGTTAATTTTAATATTATTAAACAGGCTAATTAAAACAGTATTAATTAGTTTTCTAAGTGCTCCAAATATAAGATACAAGATCCTAAGTTGAGGACTACTTAGGAAAACATGGTTCTAATATGGTTTCATGGCACATAACAAACTCCGAGAAAAGGAAACACAAGCCACCCTAATGGATCTTTATGTTCTACCGGTGGCTGCAAAAAGTTGAGTTTGTCGATTCTGGCTACGTGGGCTGCGCTAAGTGTTATAGGCTGCGCAGCACCTGTCCAGGAAGTAGGCACGAGTCTTCTGTCTCTTTAGAAGAGGGAACTTATCAGTCAATGTTGTTTCAATCTTAATTATTCCCAGCTAGTGAAGCAGTAAAATACCTCGGAGTTCATCTGGACCGCCGCCTTACGTGGAATTACCATATAAATAATAAACTGACTCAAACATACGCAAGGTTAGCAATGTTATATCCCATAGTAAATAGAAAATCTAGTTTAAAACCAGAGACAACTGTTCTTATTCATAAAACCATACTAAGACCCTTGCTAAAGTACGGATGTGAAGTCTGGAGAGCCGCTTCAGCTACGAAAAGAAAAAAACTACAATCCTTTCAAAACAAGGTATTAAGAATTGCAGTAGATGCCCCCTGATTCATAAGAAACGCTCAACTACACCGAGAACTAAAATTGGAAACAATAGATGAATTCATCAAAAAAAGATTTAAAAAATTCCATACGCAGCTACCAGCAGTTAAAGGTGCAGTGGCCTACAACTTAGGAAACCCAACCTCATCTCAAAGACTGAAGCCCAGACTGATCCAAGACATCATGTTACGAACAATTAATAATTTTCTCTTTATTAATTGTAATTATTCAATAATTATAATGCATGGATAGTTAGGGGTATCTTTTGCAAAGACTATACCCCACCAGAACAAATTGTTAAAAATCATCAAATTGTTACAACAACCATGTAAGGCCCACCAGGCTGATCTGGTAATAAATTAAAAAAAATCTTAATTATTATTAATAAACCTTGCATGGTAAAGGAAACCAAAAAAAAAAAAACTAAATAAATAAATTAAATTAAATATTATTAAAAAATCCATAAGTGCATTTCAAAACTAATAGATGAAATAGTCGCCCGATCTAATCAGCCATAGAGTTGTGACGGGATTCAGAAAAAATCAGTATATGATAAAATGGGAGGGGACTTCATTACTGATTGTTGAATTGAATATAACTACTGATCTAGAGAGGCCTAGATTCTTGTAGGACCGTAGCGTCAAAAAATAAATAATAACTATCTACTGATAATAACAATAACTATTTATTCATTCTAAATCAATACTGTCTGGCTAAATAGGAATAAAGTATGAATTTTTTCTTGGATAAGGATTTGTGTATCATACATAGATAGAGTGATCGAATGGCCTATCTTATAAGTATAGCCGAAGAGATTTTTGAAATGAATGGAATGGAACTGAACAAGTCCGATTTCGTCTTGGGACTATTCAAATCAGTCAATATCAAATCAATCAGAAAAATATGTTTTCGACACCCACGCTAGCGGATTTTCATGAAACTTATTAAGATTGTTCCATTCCTTGATATAAGTAAAAATGAAAATTTTTATTTGCTTTATATCTAAAGTTTTTGATTTGATTTCTATAAAGCCATTGAATTTTTGGATTACTGTACTTTGTATCGCTTTTTATACAGATAAATAGTTTTCCGATTAATAATAAATAATACTTTTGTAGGTTACCAATAAAAATCTATGATTATTTTTTAAAATATTCATCAATATGTTAGAAATTGTTTTTATAATAAACGACGCTACCAAAAGATTATTTGGAACCAGATTAAAGGCTTCTAGTATAATTTCAAACCAAAATGCGCAATCCTACAAATTCAAATATAATGGAATATCTCCAAAACGGAAAAAAATAATCTTTTTTTTTTTTTTGCTGTTTTGTGCACATCTCAAAGAATAGAAATTAAACTTTCTGCAGTTGAGCGATAAATATTGCAATAATCTAAAACTTTGAGAAGTTTTAAAATATTAACCATTAGAGCTGGAGTAAAAGAAAATAGCAAGAAATTGAACAAGCATGCCATCAAAATCTGAGATGGAAATGTCATGGTGTGATTGAACCGAAATGGAATAATCCATTATCAATTATTGTATAAACTGTAATAAAAATATCATACACTTTGTACAAACTATATCCAAAACAAAATGTGAACTTCTTAATTCAGATTTCGAAACTAGCTAAAGGATATTGTATGTAGCATACGCGATTCAAATTATTATGAGCACGCTATAAACTTTGTAAACTAACTAGAGATATTTCAAAAAAATTATTACGATGTAAATATTTTTTAAAAAGTGCTCTGAATAAAAAGAGACTATAGTCTGTTTCAAGGATAGACGGTAGCATACATTTTATATTTTCACAAAGCATTCACTTTAATACAAGCAGTTTTATATTGTGAATTCCATATTAATTTAATAAGCAATCCAATTTCACTTTACTAACCGAATTCTATTCTATAACAAGACTTAAGATTCAAAAGGGGACGTTTAACAACCAACCAAGAAGGACACTTGGACACTATATATTTTTATTAAAAATTACCTGATACTTCAAGAAGGGAAACAACAACAAAATGTGGAATTATTTACTAAAAAGTTGCACGTACCATAAATCTAATTTTTAACTAGACTATTTTTTTATCAACATTAAACTTTAAATAACACTTTACGGCTAATTAAATTACAATTAGAACTAATTTTTTTATAACTATGTAACCTTTTACTTTCATTTACCCACATTTGTAGTATATAGTAAGGATAAGTATTGCGATCGTCAAAATTTGTGAATCTGACTTTTCAACAGAAATACACGTTTTGAGGTCCCCTGAGTCCAAATAACCAAGCCCCGCAAAATGGTCTCTGTGTGTGTATGTTAACATTATAGCTCAAAAACGAAAAATGAGATATTTAAGATTTTTATATGCTAGAGATGTTACAGCAACTTGTTCGTCAAAATCGGCTTACAGGAAATGCAACTTTATATAATGGACTATAAACATTTTTACGATTATCTCGAAAACCGCTCTAATGATTTTGATTAAAATCATCACGTCAGTGTATAATTAATCAGTTTTAAATAAAATGTGGTTATTTTTTTTTATTGATGTTCTCTGACAGGACTTAAACAGATAATTTTCAATATTAGCTTCCTCTAAAGTAACTTTTTTTTTTATTTGAAACAATTGATCATTTTACATTAATTTCTAATATGAAAAATGGTTAAATATAAAATATTAAAGAATTTGACGAATAACTAAAGGAAAAATAAGAGAGCGTAACGGAGAATAGTTATAATTGAGGAACCAAAGCCATACGAGCGCACCCATGATCACGAAGATGAACGTTCATACGTATCCGAGATAATATATGGACTCCGACAATATTATATAAATCTATATATATGTTTTTCATAAATAATATTGTTGGTATTATTTAATATTTAATTTTATATATTACAGCGATATAAATATTAAAATTTGTATATATGAGGGTCTTATACAAAGAAAAATACCCATAAATATAAGTAGTATGAAATATACCCAGAATGAAATATAAGTAAATATAGAGCCTGTAATTTTTACCTTCACTTCGCTTTGTCTGAAAATACTTATTTTTGCTAAGAAGAGGGTGGTAAGTGAAAGTTGTGGGATGTGCGCACCCCTCCACCATTTTCTTCTTGTTTCAGGTCAACTCAACATGTCTAAAATCCCAACATAACAATATTAGGGGCTGAAAGTTCTTCATTGTTATTATGAATATTTTTTTCTGGTCTTTTCTGGAGTTTGCATTTCAGCCTATGGAAACTTCTAAAATAATAACAGGAAGTTTTTTTGTTTTGTTTAATTAAAAGGCTTGTATATAAATTATATTGTTCACTTGATTTAAAAGTTTATTTGTTATCTATTTATAAAAGTAAATTAATATTCCAGTTTGTTATTTTAATTGGATTGCAAACAGAAGTCAGGTTGGCCGAGCGGTCTAAGGCGCCAGATTTAAGCTCTGGTTCCCGATGGGAGCGTGGGTTCGAACCCCACACCTGACAATTATTTTTTTAAACATGGTAAATACATCGAACCCTTGTGCTCCAGTAAGAAGATGTCGGCAAAAAAATTAAACAATACTATTTGAATAATTTAGTATTTATTTAACCGCACCCTTACCCCCACCATCCCAATAAACTCCTCACTAATTTGTTTCGTTTATTTCAGAAACAAAATAAAAATCATTGTTTTCTTATTTAAGAGTATTTCATTTGATAAATATGTAGGTTTGAAGTGGAAGAACTGAAAAAATTCTTATGTAATAATGAAGACAAAAAAACTCAACTTTTATTGGACCTGGTCGATAATAGGCGATTTTTTTGTTGGCGAAAATTGATTAAATAAAAAATTTACATTTAACGTTTTTTTAAATTTATTACTTTATTTATTCATGGTATTTAGAGCTGTATTAGAATATAATATATATCTAGTAAATGTGTACACAAGAATATAATGAAATGTAAACGCTTGTTGAGAAACTACCCACTGGTAACATTTTAATAATATGTCTACATAAGAAGATCGCGCGGCTTCTTTTCAGATATAATGGAGAGTTATCGAAGAGAAAGCAAGGTTAGAAAATAGATTGATTTATTTCTGAGCTTTAATTACTTAAGAACTGAATAATATTATTTCCTTAAAGTCACCAAGTACAAACTTTTTATCACATATAAATATTATAACAGTGATCATTATTTTTAAAAGTGCCTTAAAATTTGTAAGATTTAATTTAATGTTTCCGAAAGTTACTTGATGGAAATAAACTGCGGTGAAAGCAAGCAGGATGAACTGTTAATGTCAAACAAATTTGACAGAAATGTGTTTGTTTCCCCTTTACCTAACATTTTACTGAGGAGATACCGTTAAGGAATGCGCTTTATGAACTCAAGAATAGAAAACTGGAAACGAAAATATTACTTGAGCGATGGCAGGATATTAGTCATATATTTGCTTTTAAAAATAGGTATATAAATAAGAATGTGAAACGTTAATTTTTTTTTCTTCAACTGTTTTTATTACTATCTATTGCTAATTCAAAAGCTGCGACCAATTGTGGTGATAGTTAATGTTAACGTTGGTGATACCAATAATGGTGACTAGTTATTTATTTTTATTTCATCGTCACTATCTTACCACCGATTGATCAAATTTAAGAACACTTGTAATCTATATATTTTGCATTCGTACTTTGACGTTTCGACTATGCTTTTCAGTATTTAATATGTCCTAGTATTAGTTGAATCTAAAAATAAATTTGGTCAGTGACTGATTTTATGACTTCAGTCTTTAACCAAGTTTATTTATAGGTTCAAGTAATACTGGTGTATGTTTGACGAGAAGAGGGAGAATAAATATCCCCAAAACCTCTAAGTAGAAATAAAAACAAGTGTTTGTTTTCTTAAATTGGGTCTATATGCAAGATAGTGTAGAATAAATAAAACAGCAATTATTTTATTTGAGAATCAATGTACATATTAATATTTATGGTCTTTAGATATCCAGATTTTGGCTAAATAAATTTTCATTTTCCATTTCAAATTGCATGATTTTATTATTACAATATTTCTTCCTCACAACCCAAGATAGAGAAACCTCTTACTTGTGCTGATTGTTAAAAAGAAATTAGAATAAAAAAAAAATATTACAAGCGTTTTACGTTTTAGATGTCAAGGAAGATATTCGTTAATGTTGCTGTAGTTTGACTGACATGCAATTTATATTAAACTTACAAATCATTTATCGACAAATAAAAATGTAATATAAACTAATTTTGAGTCATTTATCAAGTTCATGCTTCGTATTAATAACAAATTGCAAAATTCAACTTACAGTGATTATTCCTTTGAGACCAATATCCCATTTCGTGTTACCTAAAACAACTGAAGCTGATCTTGAGAACCTGAGTTAATGCCTGGTGATAAAATGTTTCAAGGAATATTGATAAAACTCAATTTGACTTGCAAATATTAATCATTATCTCTTTTTACTGTGTTGTCTTTTCGACTGAATTTCCATTTAGAAGAAAGAAATATTCTGACATAAATGTAGCATTTAATTTTTATTTGGAATACACTTTTTTTTTAATATTTTTTTTATTTAACTAGGAAATGGAAAATGAAAATTTATTTAGCCAAAATCTGGATATCTAAAGACCATAAATATTAATATGTACATTGATTCTCAAATAAAATAATTGCTGTTTTATTTATTCTACACTATCTTGCATATAGACCCAATTTAAGAAAACAAACACTTGTTTTTATTTCTACTTAGAGGTTTTGGGGATATTTATTCTCCCTCTTCTCGTCAAACATACACCAGTATTACTTGAACCTATAAATAAATTTGGTTAAAGACTGAAGTCATAAAATCAGTCACTGACCAAATTTATTTTTAGATTCAACTAATACTAGGACATATTAAATACTGAAAAGCATAGTCGAAACGTCAAAGTACGAATACAAAATATATAAATTACAAGTGTTCTTAAATTTGATCAAGTGGTAAGATAGTGACGATGAAATAAAAATAAATAAATAAAAGTAAAAAGGATGGACTAAAAATATTGGTGATGAACTTCAATAAGTTCTGGAAATAAATAATTCGTCTTGAATTCAACGAAAATAATATGAATATCAGATGTTGTATTTACATTTTTTAGCATGTGCAAAATTTATAGCAAAATTATTTGAATTTGAATAATTATACTTACCACCTTTACCAAATAATTAAATTCAGCTCTATAAATGTGCATAGTATTAGGTTGTTCCATAAGTTCTTTCCCTTTTGCCACACAAGAGTAAGTAAGCGGAGTAAGTGTTTTAAAAATTGCGTTTCTCGAGTGTTCAAGGATGGAGTGCGATGTTACTGGAATCAGCTTTGCTGACTCGTAACTTAATTGAACGTCGCTGAAACGCAAGACTGTAAAGAGCTGCTACGGAAACTCCGTGTCCCACAGTGTCGTACATAGAAGACCATGTGACACTGAGGCTTCTGTGCAGTCTATAGATACGAATGCGATCGCTTCATTCTCCATTGTGGCTTCTGGCTTATTTCATCTGCAGCTTCGCCAGATGAATGAGAGGGGCACACATTTTTACACTATTTTAAAGAAAAGCAGATCCATAAAATTTTTGGATGGGAGGAGATATGCGCTTATGGGGAATGGGCTCACCTGTACATAGTAAATTGGATTCTTAGATATCTTTAAATTACTTATATATTTCTTTATATAACAATTGCATATGCAAAAGGTTTCCACAACAAACGCGAGGATTTACATATTTTTTTTATTTAGTTCTTTTCGTGTCGCTATAACAATCCCTCTTAGCCTGTGGGCCAGACCCCCTGCCGAGCACTCCCTCCCTCCTCCCTCCTCCCTTCCCCCCCCATCCTTATGAATTGCATATCGTTATGTTCCTTGTAACTAGTATTGCCCAAAATCGGTCTTGGTCTTGCAAAGTGCAAGACCAAGGCCGCCTAACTGTTGCAAGACCAAGACCAGGACTGGTAAAGAAAATCGATGTTTTTAATAAAAAGTTAAGGCAAAATTACTGATACTAGGCAAAGTTACTAATACTCCACAATCTTAGTGGTATAACCAATATAGTTTTGCAGTTAATTCCTCTAATTTTTCACTTAGGCTTAGTTAGGTTTCTCCTATCCACAAAATACAGTACTGTAAGACTGTTGCGAGACTCTTGTGCAAGACCAAGACCATGACGAAACTGAGTTTGCAAGACCAAGACTCGTCTGGGTCTCGCATTTGGGCAAAACTACTTGTAACTATTTATTTAAAAAAAGCTTGTTGAAAAAATTGATTTATTTATTTATTTTTTATTGCTTAAGTCAATTATTTTTTAATATTTCCTCATGGTTTCTTATTTTCTGACTATCCAGCTTTAATAAAAGACCAATTATGACAAATTTAAGCCAATGCTGATTCTCAGTGACCAAAACACTAATTAAAGTCATAGTCTTCAGTCGGCCATGTTTGGACGCCATTTTGGGGCGGTTCGTTCACATTTTTTTGGGGGAACATTGGCTTTTTTTTAATGAATAGTTACAAGGAACACAACGATATGCAATTTATAGGGATGTGGGGAAGGGAGGGGGGAGGGGATAATGGGTAGGGGATCTGGTCCACCGCGTATCTAGTTTCATATATTTTTATTATCTTCCTGTAAACGAAATGTCTAGATTATCATTTTCCTATTTTATCCCCTATGCCCAAATTGTGGGGTACCGGAGACCGCTGAGCATGTAGTACTTACCTGTACGGTCTATGAGTCACTCAGGGCGAAACTGTTGAGAGAAACAGGTCTCTTTGTCGTAACAGAGAGAGATCTTCCTCAACTTATGGCCAAAGACAAATACGATCACTTCAAACGATTTAAATAAGGATGGAAAGAAGTTGTACTACCAACTCACTTCTCTTTGGGAAGAAGAAGAGAAGCTGCACCGGGGAGGCCACCAGAATAAGAAGAAAAGAAACCCAGATGCAAGTGAAGAGAAGAGCAGGCTGTGTGCACAGCTCAGAAAAATAATGTAATAGCTAAAAAATGCAGTAGTGGGTTATGTAACAGTAACATCCCACTACTGCAAATACCTGTATTGCCTTCAGGCAGGTATTCAACAGGTATTTGAAAATAAAATAAAATAAAAAATATTTTCCTATTTTATTATTATTATTATTAATAAAAATTATTATTACTATACTAATTATATATTATTATTAATAGATTATACATTTTCCATGTGCGCAAGTGGAACAGTTACATAACCAATTATTGGCGCCAAAGAAGAGTTCTGCCTTACCTGAAAAAGTGGTAACTGGAAAAAGGGAACAAACATGCAGCCCAGTCGCTACTTTGGCAGGATTACAACCTTTGTCACAACAACCTTCGTCTCCCTTCTTGGAAACAGGCACACACGCACAAAAAAAAGAAATCAATAAACAGCAAGAGTAGCTGTTTACCTTAAAAATGACTATCGGTTTATTCTTTGTTTTTTTAATTTTATAAATAATAATGGTTTTTAAATAAATAAAAATAATCCAACTTACCAATTCAGAGCTAACCGTAAACAACGGTAAGTACAACTGGGTGTTCAGTTACTACATCAAGAGATCCTTGTTTGGACAAAAAAGAAATATAAAAAGTAGTGTCAACCACGTGTATCCAATGCTCCTTTCACCGCCCCAAATTATTTAAAATATATTTCAAAAATATGAAAATATAATAATAAAAAACAAAGGTGTGTGCTTTAGACCACACGATAGAAGTGAAAACATCAACAAGATGAGATTAACAATGTGAAATATAAATTACAAATAATAGCTCATTATAAAGAGGACCCCTCGCTCACAGTATGTAGTTCCGGTTTTTAGTCTATAGTCCGATTTCTGAGATATTTTAATCCGTATGCAAAAACACTGCAATTAGTCGACTCCAGCCGACTTCATCCGAGCTTACACATCAGAAATCTTATGGCTCAAATTAGTCCACTCTCCACAAAAAACGCGCATAAGAAGTTTTTAGGTCAAAAATATATATCTAATTGGAAATAACGTTTTGGTTGGAAGCAGTGCTGGTCCCAGGGCAATTGTCTCGGGAGGCCGACATGAAAAAGACGCCCAGCACTGGTTAGGAAAAAAAAAAAAAAAAAAAAAAAAATATATTAGAATAATTAATTTTAGCCAAATAATAAAGCAAATGGCATATAGACATAGTGAATTAAATAATCTCAAATATACCTTAATATAAAACAGCTTAAGAAATAAATACATTTTTGTGGGAACGATGACGTCATTGCCCGCGGGGCACCAAATATCTAAGGCTGGCAATCGTTGGAAGTATTTTCTATTGGGATATTATCATTAGCATTAAGCGAAGTAAGCTCACGAAGCTAAGACAACTTCACGTGACCTGTACCACATTATGTCGCGACTTTAATTTAAACAATATATTTCAGGGGATGATATGTTTTCTAGATTTCTACATAAGGGCGTTCACGTGGTTTCAAGTCCAAGTAAGCTATTTAGTAGAGGTCTGTCCCTACAAATTTAAATAAGACATCGAGGACATTTTCAGCTGAAAACTGAGGAGGCCGCAATTATTCCATTTCAAAATTTTAAATCATTTTCTAACAAAAATCCATTTTTTTTTCTTTTTGACTCTCCTTGTCCTTGCATTTTGTGCTACACGGGTTTTCCCCCGGGCAGCGGAGAAGACGGAGGAATCGCCGAGTTGAAAAGTGCCCCCTTAAAGTAACCTTAAAACTTAAACTTAACTTAAACTTAAAACACACGGTGTTGTGCACATACGTAAGCCAGCTCGGCCACACCGCCCTAGTAAATATTCTGAAATTTATTGTCTATATTAGTTATTATTTCATTTTAAATGTTTTCTACGTCAGGAAGGATCATCTTGTGTCCCATACATCATGTAACACATTTTAAAGCAAGATTCACAATGTAGATTCACAATCTAAATCTATAATTGAAATTTTTATGTTTTTTTTTTGTTTTGTTTTTTTATTGGAGTGCCATTGCATAGTCCTAACTTTAAATATCTGCACTATATACAGTTCTGTATTTTTCGGTTCTTAGAAACGATGGATTTTAATTTTTTTTTTATATTTATATGAAAGGGAATTCCATGTAGAAGTGACAAATTCCAGTTACGAAACATAAAACCTTATTAAAACTACAATAAAAGTTATTTAAAAATGTTATTACTCAAGTTAAATACTCAGATGGTTTCAAAAACCGATAGACCGAGAAAGAATAAATTATGATTTAAAGATCTCGAAGCAGACATCAAGCCTGTTTTAAAACCCAAAATCAGATTTTTTTTTTCTTTTTAAACTTATTTATTGAGAAATATTAAAATCTGCCACAATTGAGGACATTTATTATAGTGTTCAAAGAGCACATTCGCACTCTATCTACAATAAATAAAACAGGGAAATAATAATACTAAAAGTACATTGCTGTTTATGATAGTCTTCTACGAGTTAAAAATTTATTGAAATGGATGGAAATTATTTTATGATCCCTTCCTAGGACACTTCGGATATTAAAAAAAAAAACTTTCCGATATTTTTAATAAATAAAAATAATATCAGGTACGATTTTTATACTCTCAGTAATATACATACTTCTATACTCTTTTAGAATGAGAACAACTTACAAACCAAGGATTTTTTATAGTTTCTGCCTAACTATTAAACTGAAACTGGATATTTTCCAGTGGTATAATAAATTATAAATAGTCGTGGTAAAGTATGAATTTCACTAATTGAGTGTAATAAACAAAATATCCTTATATTATTATACGAATAAACATGTCATTTACGTTTGTAATACAGTAAGAGTTGTCATAGAGTGTGCCAGTATGTAATAAATTTCCCTAATGATAGAGAATATTAACATTTGATGATACATTTCTCTCTAATATCGAATAAAAAAAAAAAAAATACCTTGAAAGACATTTTAGTTAACTCTATTTTCTTTGGTAAATTATTTAATAGTAAATTTAAAATAAAAAAAACAGAACAGATTACGATGAAATGTCTAGTGCCACCTACTCACAAAAAGAATTTTAAAACGTAATTTATATTAGATATTTCATCAATTTTCGAAACATATTGTTGAAGTCAGGAACCAATAATTCATGAAATAATTAGTCTATATAATTTATATAATTATAATTATTTAATTATATTTATAATTTATATATAATTTATCTATATAAAACATTAAGTAATAATATTAATATTTTGAATTTTATTCTACCTTCTATTTATTCTATTTCTTTTGTTCTACCTTTATTTTTTAATTTCTATTCTTACTTAAGTGTATGACTTGAGGTCATCATGACTTGAGGACAAAAATCAAAATTAGCTTCTGATAGTTATTTATTGGACATTTTATGGAATCTGTGTCCCTCTCTTCAGAAATATTTTATTATCCCCAAAATAAAAATTGGCTAAGTCACAATGATATAAGTTTGGTACCATGTCTGAAGTTAATAATCAAATATTGTACAATTTAAAAAAAAAAAATACATTGTGTTTATTAATTTTAAATCTCATATATCAGTAATTAAAATTATATGAAAAATATCCCTAGCAGTGATAAAACATTTGAACTTTCCCTGAGTTTTTGGAAAAATAATGAATTGGTCATCCAGTATTTATTCAACTATTAATTAATTATTATTGTTTAAGAATAAAACAGCTTAGATATAAATAATATCACCCTTTAAAAAGGAATTTGTAACGTTTATTGTTTTTTTAATTTATCTTTTAAAATACACGTTTCAGTTGTTTTAAATTTTATTTATTTATGATTAATTGTTCATTCCCTAATATGCATGATTAAAAAAATTGATAACATTAAAATTAAAATTTTTATTTCTAAAGTGAAAATAATGACCATACCAAATGACAGTAAGTAACAATTCATTCACTTAAATAAATAATAAATATTTCACTATGATTATTATTAAGTAGATGGACTTACGTTTTAAAATTCCACATGCAAACTGATTTTTTGTTACAATGAAATTATTCTGCTAAGAACAATTAAGGGCAATATTTTTTTTTTTTAAATATTATTTAAGGATACAAAATAATTTAAGGAAATTGTTTATAACGGTATAAATTATGAGTATACTATTTGAAAAAAATATTGTTTCAAAAGAAATTTTTATAAATAACAAATTTAAAAAAATGTATATGGTGTAAGATTTCAGACCAAATAAATAGACGAAATTATTTTTAAGGCTCTAAATTATGAGTATAAATTTTAAAAAAAATTATAGTTTTAAAAGACAAATTATAAATTTCAACAAATCAAAAAAAAAAAGTTCTGTCAGGTGTGGGGTTCGAACCCACGCTCCCATCGGGAACCAGAGCTTAAATCTGGCGCCTTAGACCGCTCGGCCAACCTGACTTGTTGAAACATGGTGCTCTACATGGGTTTTTGAAGACACTGTAATAAATTATTAAAAACATGTAATTACATTTCCGATTGTATTGTTGATAGAATTATTTTATTATTATTATTACATCCATTAATTGCAACTTCATCATTCAGAAACAATTGATAATGACACAATACAATCATTAAATATTTTTTATTTACATATTTTTATTAAATGCTTAGGATCTTATATATTTATAGTAACGCATTATCATCGCTTAAATAGATTACTTAATGATTATTTAGAAAAACCTTGTATTTTAATGTAACTATATATTCAAAATTAAAATTACGAAAACAATGGTTATAAGTTATTTATTGATATAAAAATGTTTATAAAAGTATTTAACGTCAACCTGAATCTGATAAAGGGTTGTCACAGACTAATAGTAAATACTTTTTTGTTATAATAAAACTTGGTGAAAATATATATACATATTTTTGTTAGAATAAAAAATTTTAATATGTTAACTCCATGAATCAGCTAAATGAAGAATCATACAAAAATTGTAAACAATAAAATAAAATGGCTTTAACAAGTATCAATTTTGTTTTTTACTTTGATTTTTACATGGTTCAATATTTAATTGAATTATGCAAATAAATTTAAAAACATACATATGTATAATATTTCATATATATTATTATATATATTATCTTATCTTACCATCATGTTCTTTAATTTATATATTGCGATCTCGCTGAATCTTCACTGACTTTATTAGCACTATTGACGCGGTTGAGAGAGTAGCGCAGAGATCTCTTGGAGTCCTGCTTTTCCCTCTATAGTTGGAGGGACAAGACTTGGCGTTCCCTGCCTGTTTGGATATATTGTATATACACATGACTGTGTTTTTAATTTACTTATCTTTAAGTTATTTTAGTTTTTATTATATATAGTTTTTTATTATTATTTTCCTTTTTTTAATTTTATGTTTTCTGTATATATGGTGTGAATGTGTTCATATCTCACTATATTTATTGTCCCTGTGACAGGTTATATTTCTGAATAAATAAATTTAAAAAAAAAATGTATATATTGATTCGTCTTAACATATCGTAATTATTTATTTGTATCTCATTATTTAATTTTAACTGTTATTATTTATACTCTCATTTTTAGTTTATCATCACCAACCAATTATAAATATAAATTTACAAATAATTACAAATGTTTAAAAAAATAAATAAATAAAACATGTTTAACATGTATCAATTTTGTTTTTTATGTTGATTTTCTGTATGGCTTAATTTTTAAGTGAATTGTGCAAATAAATTGAAAGGCACACAAATATGTAATATTTCATAATCATATACGAGTATATTATCTTCTCTTAACATCATGTACTTTAATTTATATATCGATTTTTCTTAATATCTCATAACTTTTTATTTATATCTCATTATTTTCTTTTATTTGTTATTATCTGCATTCTCATATTTGGTTTATTATTACCATTTTCATAATGCTTTATTTTACTTTTTTATCTTTTTATATTAGTGTTTTTCTTACTTCTTGTTGTCTCGTTTTTTAACTGGTTCTGACGAAGGTCTAAAATTAGGCCGAAACATTGGTAAACAATAAAATAAGATTTCTCATTTGTGTGTGTAATTTCATTAATGTTCGCACCCCCAATCCACTACTCTAATTATTCAATATGCGGACAAGATTATTTATTTTTAAATAATAAATTCGAAAGTTATATCCACTAAAGCGGTATTAAAATGACGTCAAATGACGTTAAATGAATTCAAATTAACATTGCAATGTCTAATTGGAATTCCTGGACATAATTTCATATAATTCCTTTCCCCTTTTTTCTCGTATAAATTATATTTTATGCAAATAGGTTTCACATAAATAATTTATAAATGCTAATAATCATCATATTTCTACGCGTACTAATGCACATAGACCAACCTTTAATCACTTAATCTTTGCAATAGTTTAAAAAATATTAGAGTTTCTTCAACATTAACATTAATTTGGCCCGACCGGATTGAATATTCAGATGCTGTGGATTCAATATGATAAGATAGGAATAAAGAGAAACAATAAGAATAAGATATAAAAAATATAACAAATAACATAAGTGCAGTAATATAAGATCAATAAATAATTAAGATTATATACACATATAATCTATAATATATACACATATAATCTTTAATATATACACATATAATCTATAATATATACACATATACTATATATAAATATAGTAATAATTTACAAAGTAAATAAAATAGAAAAGGAGTGACTACTACAATAATTGGAATGACTAGTAATATATGATACAGATGTGATTATCATGGAATACTATAATAATAAAAAATAAAATTCTACAACTAATTATGATCTGATAATAAACTAATTTATAAATACAGATAGTGCAATGATTTTGTACAAAAATGTAATGCATATAAGTAGAGAAAAAGAAAAATCCAAAATATTTGAAATGGTGGTAGTTGACATAATAAATTAATGTCAGCTTTCTTAATAAATATATCGGTTGAACATATACGGAACAATATAGCGCAAAGTCCGTTTCCCGAATCTATAGTTAAATGTAGGTTCAAAGTATTTAGTTTTTCAGATTTAGTTTATTTTATTTGAGTACATAGCTGATTTTCTTTTTAAATTAATTTTGTATATGAAACGTAAATTCGGTAGCGATGTTTTTGCTATTTTGAAATTGTCTGATATATTACTGTTTTTTGTTACAGTCTGTAATTTAGATTGTTTCAAGGAATGACTTCATTTCAATGCATTAAAAAAATAATAAACCAAAAAAAGTAAGAAAAATATTTTTTATTACTTAAACATTAACCTAAAAATAATTTTGGATAATCAACTCTATTGATATTTAAAATATATGATGTCCAGGCGGATTGGCTAACGATCGCACAATCAACTTTTTGTTCCTGTGACTTACGATCGTTCTGTGAGACGGATAGCACAGCTGAAAAACTTCTGAAGGGACACTGTGAGAGAGCTGGGAGAAAAAAATCTAAGCTAGGAACGGGCCAAAGGGGAAAGTAAAAAACTGGGACCACATGAGGTAATAAATAACAGCCCGGCCACCGTGGAAATCAAACTTTCCTCAGGTTCCGGGAAACGTCGGCAGAAGTTAGAAACATGTGGAGCTGACCGCACTGTCCCAAAGAACCGCAACCGTCATCAGCACGCGGTAGCAGCTTCTTCCTTTGGAGATATTAACTTATCGCTCCTGGTATTTCATTCCCGAGGAAAAGTTAATAACTGAGCTGCTGGCTATATTTATATATATATTTTTGTATACACACGTACATAGTTTCATACGTCATTATGTTTTGTTAGCTGATGCTGCGATGAAAACCGCGAGGCGCGAGTTGGATTTTTATGTCTTATTTGGATTATAGTATCGTTTGCTTAAATAAAATGAGCTCTGAATCCTGAAGAAACTTCTGTTAAGGCTGCTCTGGTGGTAGAATGAACTAAGACTAGTGTTGCCGAAATGCGGGACCAAGACGAGTGTTGGTCTTGCGTACACCGTCTTCCTCTTGGTCTTGTTCTTGCGCAAGAGTCTCGCAACAGTCTTGCCGTTACCTATTAGATTATTACCATAGAGATATTATTGTAAGTTTTTAGATAGAAGAAAACTAAGTAAGCCCGAATGAAAAAGTAGAAGAGTAAAACGCAAAAGTATATTGATTATACCAATTGTGTACATATATTAATTAAATTGTCAAGTATTAGTAACAATTTTGCCTTATTTTATATTCGAAAAATCGATTTTTTTTATTAGTCTAGGTCTTGGTCTTGCAACAGTTAGGCGGTCGTGGTCTTGGTCTGGCCAAGACCGATTTTGGGCAACACTAACTAATACTAGTTAGACAGAAATGATTGGAGAACAACTATATCATATACAACTAGTCATTCCAATTATTGTTATATACACTCCTATCCTATTTCATTTAATCTATACATTTTTACTATATTTGCTTGTCCGTATAATCTTAATTATTTATTGACCTTATATTACTGCCCTTATATTATTTATTATATTTGTTATATATTATTCTTATTGTTTGTCATTATTCTTATTTTATCATATTGAATCCACATCATCTGAATATTCTGAGGCACTATTGGCGTTCTGATAGATCGTGTAAGATACTGATCGAAATACTGATGGACGCTTCAGAAGGAATTCCGAAAATCTGGAAATTAAAGGTTCAATCACGATGAGTAGAGGGGAAACTGAGGTAAAAGTGGTGGAGAGACTAACCGTACTACTAGATAAGTTAGTTTATCTAGTCCTCGCAACTATTGTAAATTCTTGATTTTCATAAAAAGTAAATAGCTTTTCATATCCCTTGTTTATATTTTTATAAACCATTTCCAACTTTTTTTTTTAATAGTCAAGTGGGCAATACATTTTTTAACTTCACAATTTATTGATAGAAAAAAAATAATCGTTAACTGCTGTGTATATTTGTCAGTTCTTTTCCAATTTTTATTAAAAAAAAGTTATTATTTTCGCAATACTTTGCCTTAACTTTTGTAAGTAGTAGACTTATATTTTTCTAACTTTTGTCAAAACGATTTTTAGGCATTAGAAAGTACTTATTATGCCTCAATTTTTCTCTTGATGTCCAATGCTATAAAGGGTAATGGCTAAATAAGCTGTCTTAATGAAACATATTATTATAAATGGACATTGCACCAAATCCACGCTGCCTGTTATCTCAACGTCAACTGAGCTAAAATGCGTCAGCATGATTGATACGTGTAAGGGTCATCATGATTGAAGCAATCTTTGCCAGTCATTTGACTGTCATTCATGAATTATCGTGTAGGGTCAGCTTTGCAGAATGAGAAGAATTCTTCTGCAACACATAAAAATACTCCTGTTGCATGCAAATTACGATCTAGTGCAAATAGTACTTGATTAAACCCAGGATTACTTACACATTTACAGAATTCCTTACCAAAATCGGACCATTATAAACAAAGATACAGTCCATTTGTTATATATACTAATTTCTTCTTCTGCGATGACACTGCATTTAATATTTTACTGCCCTCTTTTTCTTGGATGATACGTACTTCATTGTTTCTTAAAAATATTTTTTCGTTGGTATATATTATATTTCTTAATAATTTAGAAACCTTATTTTGAATATTAACCTTCCCATGAGTGTTCAAGAATAAATAGATCCTAGAAAGTTCCCTAGAAAAAATTTAAAATAAAATAAAGGATAGAATCTACATTTGCAAATAATTGAAAAAGTGTATTTTTTTTGTGTTTATTTTGTTAATAATTTGAATAAAAAAACGAAAAAATAAATTTGAAATCGTATGTGTGGTTTTTTAGATTATTTTAAATTTTATCTTTAATATAGCTCTAAGAAAAAAAAAATCGTCGAAATCGAAAACCGTTATTAACAAAAATAAATCGTCTTGGTAAACACAATAATTTATTCCTATAAGAAGATACTGCATTTACACTCGCCACTAAAAAAAAAAAAATAATAATAAAATGGGTCAACGAAAATCTGTTTCGTCATCATCGGTCCAAGGCAAGAGATACCCTCCTAGGGCACATCAATAATTAATTGGGGGTTAAAACCTGGCGGTTTAGCGTGATCTCGGTTGAATCATCTGGTTGCACACAGATGATGACCAAGAAACAGTAGCTCCTTACCAAGTACTGAACCCTTCATTGGTTGTAATGGCACAGTTATTTTTTTCTCTTTTCTTGTGTTATTTAATTTTTTTATTACGTTTAATACAATGGACTAAATTTATCAGTGTAAAATATTATGTAATATTTTTTATTAATATTTCGAAAGGTAAAATAAAAACAAAAACTACATAGGACAGTAATTTCGGATTTCGATAACATATTCGTAAAAAGTAAAATATGATTTAAAATCGTATATATTATTTCTAAAAGGAGTTTTTTTTTGTCGGCAAACCATAACATCGTCAATTCTTCATCAAATTCAATGATTTACCACTCATTTTAAAGATATTCTTCTCCTTCACGTGTGAAAAATAGTCCTATCCCTCTGAAATTTCTGGATAAAAAGTTATGAAGGAAAAGAAACTTTATTTGCGAATAACTCAAAAAGTATTCATTTTTTTCTCGATTGTACCCATGATAATTAGAAGGATTACTAAATTACCTACAAAACAAAAAATATCGGAAAATTATTATCAAAGATCCAATCCATTGGTTTTGGTATACTTAATAATGTCTTCCTCTTTAAAGATATTGTATTTAGTAGTAGAATAAATCTATTACACTTTTTTCCTGATTGATATATTAATTTTATTATTTATTAAAAACATTTGTTTGTTCTTACATTTTTTTTTTTAATAATTTAGAAAATACCATTTTTTTTTTTGTCTTTACTACTTTTATTATCTTTCCAGTCAGCGTTTAAAAATTGGTGCTACCAAAGCAATTTGTACAAATATTTTGGTCTATTTTGTTAAATAGAATATTGTAATCGACCAAGAAAAACATATTAATTCCTTCCTTGCAAAATACATAGGATCTACATATTTCCATATTGTTTTGCTATTTCTTCAATAAACAAAATTTTCTGCGAATTATTCGCACTATTTCGAATTATTATATTTATTAAGGTTTATGAAAGTTATCTTTTAGTTGTTAGTTTATACCAAGTGCGCATACTAGTACTTGGTATAAAGTAAGCATTTAAATTACGGCCTATAAGTTTTATTAAGCTTTCCCCTCAAGGGAGACCTAAACGAGCGGGCGGATTGGAGTCGAGTTTTTGTCTTCGGGTGTCGGCAGTAGGATTACAAGTTGGTCGTGGTTCTTCAACGTGAAAAACAGTGAGAAAAATTACTGGTCAATAGCTTTCTCGGATTCGCCTAGTCGGAGGAAAAACAGGAGGTTTTTCCTTGTTCTCGAGTATCTTCATCGGGGTCCTTGCCAGGATTTTATTTTTTTTTCTCAACCACGCTCGGTCCAGAGCTATTTATCTAAGAAAGATTTTTAATCTTTCTTCAATACATTAATAGCTTCTTGGTAGTTTGTTTGATTTTTCTTTAATGGAAAAACTGAGTATGAATAGCTAACATTGAGGACTAATGATGTACATAGATTATAAAATAAGGCTCTGTTAATTTTTTCACCATATTTATTTTAATTTTCATAATTACGTTCCGGCCGGTAAGCCATCTTCAAGCCATTTTATTGAACCATGCTTAACGGCCGAAACGTAGCTATGAAAATTAAAATAAATATGGTGAAATAATAAACAGAGCCTTATTTTATAATATTAAACAATTTACACCTTAAAGAAGCACATATGGATGCACATAGACATATACTGGATATAATAGTCAACGTAACATGAGATTTCTTAAATTCTTAGTGACTATTTGCTTACGGATGTACAGAATATGTGTATTACACAATCATTTTTATTTTTTTACAGCAACTTTTTCGTTAAAATCGGCTAACTGAGAGTGCTACTTTATATGAACGCTGAAACACATTTTTACAATTTTCTCAAAAACGACTCTAACAATTTTGATCAAACTCGGTGTACCATTGTATAATTAAGTGGCCTATAATATCATTTAGGTCTTATTCCCGTTGATGTCACATTACAGGGCTTAAAAGCCCAATGTTCATATACGTCTTCTTCTAAAGTACCTTAATACAGTTTATTTAAAAATATATGATTGGTTAAATATGAAGTTTGAAAGAATATGATAATTGGAAACATGAGACTAAATGCTTATCCAGGTTGAAAATGAATCTCCGGAAATAACAGTCAGAAGGTAAACGTATAATATATCGTTGGATAGCGGTGAATTTTAGAAAAAATAATATGTCTTCTTCTAAATTACCTTAATATGGTTTATTTTAAAAAGTTAACCATTTCGCATTATTCAGAGTTACGAAAAAATGCTACATATCACTTTTGAAAGAATTCGATAAATTAATAAAGGAGAAGAAAATAAAAATGCAGAAACACCTGCGTTCCTACAGACTGTAGCGCCTAAACGGATGAACCGATTTCAATGAAACTTCGCTAAAGTCATTTTTCGATACCCTTTAAATTTATCTATATATCATGCTTCAACGAAAAGAAGCTGGAAAAAAAGTTACGAGGGATGTTAAAATTAAATTCCGAATAACTCAAAAAGTATACGCTTTTTTGTCCATATTGTGATAAAATGTTTCGAAGATATGTAAATTGCCTAAAAAATGAAAGAAGTTTCATCGAAATCAACTAATCAAAGAAGGTTCAAGAAATCTACTATTAGTAGAGATATCGCGATTTTAAAATATTTTTACTTTCACTTACGTATATACGTAATATATAGTAAGGGTAAGTATTGCGATCGTGAAAATTTTGGAATCTCAGTTTTCAAAGGAAATACATGTTTTGAGGTTCCCTGAGTTCAAATAACCAAGTGTCGCAAAATGGTCTGTGTGTGTGTGTTAACAGCCTAGCTCATAAACGAAAAGTAGTACGAAACTGTTATTAAGTATTTAAGATTTGTATATGAGCCGGATGTGACAGCAACTTTTTGAACTTTAGAGGAAGACTGTTTGACCATTGGGCATTTAAGCCATGTTAACCGACATAAATAAGGATAAGGCCTATGTGGTATTAAAGATTGCTTGATTATAGATTGATTCACCAAGTTTAATCAAAATCGTTAGAGCCATTTTAGAGAAAATTGTAAAAATACGTAAAGTCGATGGTATAAAGTGGCATTTCCGATTAACCGATTTTAAGGAAAAAGTTGCTGTCACATCTATGGCATAACCTACCTATCTTCAATACGTAATATCGCTTTCGTACGACTTTTTATTTTTGAGCTAGGTTGTTCACATACACACATAGTTATTCGTTGCAAAATAGCATTTTGTGTGAAATCTTAATGTTGTAAACTTATTCGTGGCACACAATACTTTTTGCTTGCAGTGGCTAGAGGGACACCATAAGGAAACCCCACTGTGCTAAACACTAATTCCTGTTTTAATAAAAAATATCTATCAAGCGGCACGAATCTATTAGAGCACGAATCAGCTGTAGTTCAGATATCATCTTTCTGAGTATTTCATCTGAAAACCTATTTGTACTTGAAATTTTTTAAGTGCGTAAAAAGCTCATTAATCGTTCATGAAATTCAACCATCTCAGGGCAGAAAATATCATATCATGATCGTAAACTGTCTACAAATACCGTGAAGTGATGCGATTTTTTTTTTTTTTTTTTTTTTTTTTTTTTTGTCCCGATGATACCTGAATTCGGGAAACGTAGATGCGTTATTTCATTCTTTAAATAAATTTTAGAGACATTGCTTGGAAATTTTTAATTATAACCTAACGTTGAATTTCTGCCTCTTGGTGAGTTTTTATTCGTTTACAAAAGTAAGTCAAAGGTAAAATTAACTAAAATGATTTATTTACAATCGTATTAAACTTTTGACTTGCAGCTTCCACGACTTTCTCTCATCCCGTTAAATATTTGAAAAGCGAGTCCATCAATTGTTTATTTTCAAAAGGGTTTCCTTGTAATTTGTACCATGACAGAATTATTAACAACTCCTACTGAAGGGGACCTTTTAAGGAGGGAGAATCTTTCCTGAAAAGGAGGAAGGAAAAGGATAGTTTTCCAAGATCCAGAATCCAAGAAGGAAAGTCCTGGAAGAGGTTTAATTGCCCCTTAGCTCCGGGGCCGAAGAGACACCATTAGGAGGACAAATCCAGAGGACAATGAGATCGGGGACAAAGGCCGATATCAGCGGGGGCCACTTAAAATCCTTCCATTCCGGTCACCTCTTCCTCATCTAGCTCTTTATCTCTATCAGCGGATCCAGTTTCTGTCCCATTCATCCCGTCGCTTTAAACATCTCGGACTTTACTCCTCTTCGAAAATTGTTTATTATTGTTAGAGAAAACACGCAATTTTAAAGGACCAAGGTGATAGAAAACTATCGTATGAATAAAATGAAATTCTATGTAAGTTTTATTTTACTGGCATCTATTTATCATGCAATAGAGTTAAACAAACTTAAAATACCGAAGTTTCAGTCAAAAACGTTCAGTACTGACACAACAGGCGAACGGTAACTCATGTAACTTACTTCTCATAAAAACTTTTACATGGCAACTGTTAATGAAGACATACGGATATATTACATAAGATTTCAGGATTATTTACAGTGACATATTAATACCTTCAAGATATGAACATTATTAACACCCGATCATGCTCTTGTAAAATTTTAAAGGTTTTTTATAAACATAAATATTTATTTGTTACTGGAAACAATAACTTTTCATGAAAACTCTGTATTACGAGTATATTAGGACGATTACGTACATGTTCGTACAAAAGTTATTGTTTACAATTTTTACTTAATAAAAAATACGATACGGGATCAAATGCTAGTGCAGATAGTCATTTATCTTCTAAATGGAAATAAAATTCCCAACCTAAAATTTGCCATGGATAGACATTAAAATTTTCTCTAAGTAAACAGGAATACAATAAATATAATTATGAAAATAAGAGAAATTTATAATCTAGATCGAATACCAAACCTGGAAGTACGGTGACTAATTGGTTACCTGTAGATAAAAAAATCTTACATCAATAATTACTCCTGTCCCAGCAAGGTAGGTGTTTGCGTCAGTTTCTGCTTTATTGACTGAGCAAACAATTCTTTGAATATACAAGTATCACTATGAAGTTCTTTCGATACAGGTTCAGCTTTTGCATCTTCAAATACATCTTTATCGTTAAGACTGTGAAATGGATTATTGCTCATAAATATTTATCTGATACCTGCCTTTACAGACAGTAGACTATAAGGCAGTAAAGATTAGTAGTTTGTTGTCCTTTGATCCAGCAGATTCTTGGCTGTCAACAGATGATGGAATACTACAAGGGTCTATACTACGGACCCTTCTCATTCATATTTTCAAACTAATAGTTACGCTTTTTGCTATTATATGAAGTCCTACCTGCCTTGTGCAAAAGAAACTGCAGAATAAAGTTCGTTGGAATGGATAAGAAATCTCATTCATCATTTCCACTTCTATCGCCTTAGGCACATTAGCTGACGATACATGCGCCATTTGTGGAGAGAAGCTCTTGTTGGAACATATGATAACAAGTGTGGATTTTGTTCTTACCTGTTCTAACTAGCTTAACAGTTGTAGTTAGTATTAAATAATATCAATCTAATACTTTGTTTATTTGAAAAAAAAATCCGAAATTTGATTTGTATGTTTCTTTATAACTTTAATTATCTACTTACATACCAGAGGTGAATATATTAAATTAATTCTGTAATGATAACTAGGTACCTACCTAATTAAGTTTTAGGAGATGTAATTAATAAATTCAGTAAAAAAATAAATGGAAAATTTATTAGTGTGCGTTTCCTTTTCCAAAATACTTATGATTCATTCAAATATAATCTTATTATAATATCTTTTTGATTTATTTTTTTTCAAATTAGTCTTTTCATTAATTTCTTGTTCAGAGATCAGTATAATGAATAATACATTTAGTTTTGATTATTATTTATTAGTGAACGTTTGTTATTTATCAGTGAATCTACGTCCCCATCTACAGTTCATGATATGCACAAGTCCAAGATGCTAATAATTTCAGTCTATGTCTGATGTTCTTTTCAAATTAATGAAAACATCAACTTTAGTATCCATAGATGAAAAAACATCTACAGAATTTCTTAAAGATTTTGAAATTTTTATTTTATTTATTCATCAATAAAAGTTTTACAATTTCATGTCATCGAAAAAAAATACTAATTACCTAATTAGTTATTAAAATAAAACAAACAAAAAAATATTGCTATAGTTTTATTTATTATTGTTATTATTTTATTTAAAGTTGTCAGACCAAAACTGAATGGAGGTTAAAATTGTAATCGTAATGTCTGATCATTTTCCCTTTCATACCGCTTTCAAGACAGAGAAGTACGAAAATCGGATTAATTTTTTATGAGCAATTTTCTCCAGAAGTTCAAGTATCAGAGCGTCTTGAATCCAAAAATGAATGTATTTGAATGTGTGAACCGCTTTGATCAAACACGTTTAGTCAAAACGAGATTATCTATATACCGTACCCATGAAAAGGCTATTACGATTCATAAATAACTACACTTTATTTCATAACAAGTATGGCTCTAAAAAAAAAAAAAAAAAAAAAAAAAAAAAAAAAAAAAAAAAAAAAAAAAAAAAAAAAAAAAAAAAAAAAAAAAAAAAAAAAAATCAGAAGTGCAAAATATTACGAAAATGTTTTCTTGTAAAAATCTAAATAAAATAATGTATGAAATGATCATTAGATTGAAAAGAAACTGTTACTTTTATTAGCAATATTTTTTTTGTTCTAACATAAAATTTTAGATGCTAATAATGCTGCAAAAAAAAAAATCAAAAAAAATCAACATATATAAATATAAAATTAAAAACTATCAATAAAGTAATGATTATGATGATCATTTGCCCTTAGCAAGTCTCAAAAGCGTACTGATCTTCCTTAATTGCCTAACCAAGTTTTTCAGCCGCCCTTTGGCATATTGTGCCAAAGAGCCATCAATTTCCTCGCTGACTTTTGAGTTTTCAATGGCTTTAGATTTTTTCGTCGGTAATGCACCTGGTCTTTGATAAAAGCTGCTCCGGCAGAAAGAAGCCGATGACTGATCGTCTTCTGGCCATTGTGGAGGAACTAGAATGCGCAGGTATTTGTCGCAGGTCCCAGTGGAGCAAGTGGTCACATCGAAATTTGTTTCCACCCACCTATTGTTACTTCGTTTTAGAACCGGCATGCTGAGGAAAAAAAATAACTGTCCCTTTCGGTCAAAAAACGGTAGTCCTCCCTCATGATGACCTGAAAGGGGAAATTTATAGTTTTCCTTTCTCACCAACAATGGCTCACGGCGTTTAGGATCTTTCTTTTTTAGGCGTAAGTTTGTAAAGCCCAGGATTACATTCATTCTATGCTTTATTATGAAACAGCTTTTTGGTGTTTGTCCCTCCGAATCCATGTCCTGAAACCAGAACTGGTACAATATTGAAAATGTTTTCTGTGATTCAAGTTTTTAAGAACAAGGTTTTTAAAACTGTTAATAAAGATTTTAATACGTCACTGAATTCAAACAAGCATTTGGTATAGAAGGTACGTTTTTGCACATTTTTTTCAATTCTCATCATTCCTTCTTCCCTTTTCTAGGTCTCAGATCCTTACCATCTTCACCTCTTTTTCTATCTTGTTTCTTAATTTTGTATAAAATATTGAGTATACAATTTCATTGATATCATTATATCGTATTATTCTCTGCTTACTTGTTCATGAAATTCTTATACTTGATATTTCATTTTCAACTTATCATTATGATTATATACTCATCATCGTTCAATGTTTATTGTATTCCTCCTGAACATCATCTTAAAACATTCATCACATCTCATTTATTTTATAAACTACTTGTTTCTTCAATAAATCTATTAATTGTTTTAATTATAATTGTTTATTACTATGTTTATTTCATTATCATATTACTGTTACTTTATTACTTTCCAATCTATTATTTTTCATTTATTTATTTGTTTATTAAGGTAAACAACAAAACTTTACAAACTGAATTAGAACAACCAACTATCGACCAACACATACCTACTCTCTACTCCCGATTTCATCTTAAACTAGATGGACACCACAACGGACTTATCAACGACATGGCCAATGCTGACTTGCCCATCAGGAGACGACTAAAGAAGAGGACCTGGATGAGAGATCTCCTTTCCTAAATTATGAAGTAGACCAAGACCAGGAAGAGGTACTGCTGGGTACTAATCTTCCTCATGCCTTAAATGCCAATTTTCTATGCAATGAGATCACATCTGCTTATTGTCAATATTATGACAGGTTTGTATAGAAGTATGAAGAGAAAAAAAAAATTATTTTTCATTATAGCTTAATTATATTTTCGCAACTTACCATTACATATAATACTGATATATTTTACTTTTTTGGGTACGACCATAAAAGAAAGAATAAAATAAAGTGGAATACGTTGTTAAATTATTTTAATATATTTTAGTTATTTTCAACATGCTCATATTCAATTTTTTCCTACAAAAGGATACTCCTTTATAAATATTGGTTTTTAAAATTAAATTAGGACGAAATTTGTAAGAAAATAAATGGCAAAATAGGAGTGAAACTTCCAACAAACGTATATAAAATGATGATGGGATCAACGCCACACTTTCTGGCAAAGGAATTAATTATATAACTTCTTAATTGTGGGTTTATGGTTCTTGTTGTTAATAATTGAAGAGAAGGACGGTTGGGGAAATCAGTCAAATTGGAATGGCAAAAAATAAATAATTTTATTTATTTTTACATTCGCAGATGTTTCGGCCCGAAGTTCAGGCCTTCATCAGTGCTGCTGTACAAGAAGTAAAATCTGTTGTAAAGACTGTCTGTCTGACTTTACTTCTTGTATAGACCATCGGTCTGACTTTACGTCTTGTATAGCAGCCCTGATGAAGGCCTGAAATTCGGGCCGAAACGTCAGCGAATGTAAAAATGAATAAAATTATTTATTTTTTACCATTTCAATTTGACTGATCACACCAATCATCATTCTCTTCTATATAACTTCTTGTATGAAATAAAAAATAATGAAGAAAAAACATTTTCTTCATATTTTCATACTATCTCATTAATCTTATATAGGTTAGTTATCTTCGTCATTAATTGTTCCGTTTATTAGAAGGTATTTCAAGACGATATTTCACTGCCTTGATTCTAACTAGTTAGTCATCATAGATATAAATTCTATATTAACCTTAAATATATATATAATATATATATATATATATATATATATATATATATATATATATATATATATACATACATATATTTATTTTATTTTATTTTTTTTTTATTATTTTTTTATAACGTTTCTAAGCAATGTAACGACAATCATTTAAGTAAGTAAATATATCATATAATAACCTATATATCGAAGAAAACAACAAAGCCATGTCTAGATGTACTACAGCTAGGCTAGTTTCATATTACAAAAATACCAAGTGAGCCGGTTTATGAAACGGTTGGCAATGACAATCGATGCCAAAGTAGTTTTCTTAATTGCAAGGCCTTGTTCTCCTTTGGAACACTTTTCTCTCTGGAATGGCTTCTAGGATGAACTTTTATTGATGTCAATAAGAAGCCGAGAAAAACAAGAAAAAACAACTTTCCTATATACGTTATATCCTACAAGACCTGATTTTTTTTTTTTTAATTTACGCATATGCCGCTTTTGATGACTTCTCAAGACCTTTTTAATAATCTATTTATTGAATAATAATGCAATCAGCCACTGCAGGAGGGCTATAAGTATTAGGGCTAAAAGTTCTCATTCATACAATATATAAAAATAATAGAGAAATAAATATAAATATAAAAAGTAAACAAATTATACTGATAAAGAAAGTAAATAAAAAGAAAAACAAATAAAATAAAAACTTCTCAAGACACAAATTTTAATTGCATATTGCACTAAGATATCCTTAATCATAAACACTCTATCGATTTAATTTGATTTTACATAGAGCCAAAATTGGCAGAACAGAATACGGGTCTCGTGAAATCCTTAAGGCAATAGAGCTCCTAGGTATAATCAAATGTATACCATTTTATTAAAATGGTGACCAACGGGAGTATGAAACAGCAGGGCGTTCTTAATGAACGACAGAAGGGGGCTGCTCGTCCAGGACCCAAAATAATAATTTTTAGTTATATTTTTTAGTGGTAATTTTCTTTTCAGGGATTTTTTAATTAATCGTATCAATACACTCTCACTAAAGAACAACAAATTATTTTAAATACGTGATATGTTTTCGATAATACCGCATAGTATATACATATTCAGCTGGCTCATTATTCAACTTAAGATTAGAAACACAAAACTTGTTTTTACAATTTTTATCATCAGAATCGACCCTCTTTTTTTTTTTTCTACAGAAGCACAGTGTTTATTTTTAAGAAAAATTTAATATATTTTTCATTTATTTTTTTTTCCCCTAAAAGTTTAGATTTATGCTTTACCACTGTAAATAGTTTTAAATGTCTTTGAATAGTTGCAAGTGTTTGGTATATAGATTTTTTTTTTTTATTTTTTATATTGTATGTTTAACTAATGTTTTTTTAAAAATTATTTCTCTTTATTTTTATTTTGTGTGTTTGTATTTTTATTCAGGCCAGATGTAATATTTTAATTTTGTATTTTTTTTGTTATTTTAACGGGACTTTGTCCCAGAATAAAATTATTTTCTATTTTATTCTATTCCAAACATGATGATACATGGCTACCAGACAGTTAAAGTAATATGTCAAGAGGCAGGAATATTAAAAATTTATAATTTAAAACTAAATTTATTTTATATGAAAGACCATCGACAACAAAGTAATTTTAGTAAAGAAAAAAATCAGTCTTTTAAATAACAAATATAATGTTTTAGAGGAAGCATTTTTTAAACTTGATTAGGATATTTTATTTTCCAAGACTAAACTTTTAATAATTTATTTTGATCGCCTTTATTTTATTACCATAAACTGAGAAGAGGTAAAAGTTGATATTTTACATACAAAGCTCTGAATTTCTCTATTATAAAATAAAGTGAGCTACGAGGGATTCTAATTCTAATGTAGTTTCTCATAAATAATTTAGTTTCTTTATTACAAGAAACAGCGTAATAATTATCCATATGACACGAACTGTGACATTTCTTTTTCTTTGTTCTTCATTAACATGAATTAACTAAAAAATAAAATGTATAACATAATTTAAATAATATATAGGTGCCTATCGTTTGCTAGTATTAATTGACACTCTCCACTCTTATAGTTAACTTCATATTTCTGTTTAATAATAAAGGAAGAGTCCAATAGTAGCCTAGCCCAACAATTAACCTCAAGACTTAAGACAAAAATTTGAAATCTATTCGAGACAGCATGCTTAATGTGAGGAATCCTTTAAATTAAAAAAAAAAACGATGATCTTTGATTGACGATGATAAGAATTATCATGACGCTGACAAATTCAATGCAATTTTTTAAGAAGTTAATGTTCGACCGGACTGTACATTCTAAGATCGAAAAATGTTCTCATGGACGTTTATCTATAGACAGAATTACCTTAAAGAAATTCATAACTTTATGAAAATAAAGAAATATGTCCATAGATGTATATATTATAAATATTAAATAGTATTGTATGTTTTTCTTTTCAAAAAAGCACCGTTTTAAGTTTATTTTGCATACATTTTATTAATTACCCTTATTCGAATTCAATGTAACGACCATTGTGCTATATTCATCCACTATTGACAGTCAATATTGGATGAATATAGCGGTCGTTTATAGCAACGAAGTTTATCCCTTCAAGGATATAAATGATACTCACGGTATATCCACTTTCCTGACTTTAATAATTTTTTCCTGACTATTTCCTGTTTTGAAAATTCCCAAACTTTTCTCATTTTTCCAGGTCCATCGCCACCTTACGATAGGAGTAGATGAACATGGTGAAAACATTTTTTTATAAATTTAAATACCTTTTGTGGTTCGGGATAAAGGCCTATGTTTATTAAATTATTAGTGCACATCTATAACTTCGTGAGTGGCTGCATTTTATTGTAACGCACAACTTTTTTATCTATGAACTTTCTCAGAAAAGTTTTTTTCTGATTAGATTAATTAAAACAACAATGAACGAAAAACTCATGAATCCCATTAGCTTTCCACATGAATAGTAAGACATTTGATCACCACATCGAAGAAAAAATGTGAACTACTAAAATATTAGATCGCTTGGCCTATGGAACGTCGTTATTTTGATATTTTGAGAGAGGAGGACTAATATTTTTGTAGGCGACTTTTTTCTCAATTTCGTGTTAAAATTATCTTACAAAGTGGAAAACAAATGGGAATTCATGAGGTTTCAGTACCATATTAACTTGACAAAATTTACAGATCTCCAGGATTGAAATCCCCTCTCCCCTCCTTCCCATTTCACTATAAATTAATGCACCTATGCTAAATTTTAAAAACATTTAGTATCCACAACTGCGTTTTTTAATATAATTGAAATAATAAAAACAAACGCTGCAAATTATTTCACAATGGTTTATTATTTCCAAACAATTCTACATCTAAAGTACCATTACTTCCTAGTGATAAAGGAAAAGAAATAAAAGGTGATTCCAATTATTGGACTTAACATTTTTTTTTTAACACACAAACAAACAAAACAAAGGATATAATCTTTGCAGTAGCACATATAAAAAGAACTAGAGACCATATCTTTGCTCCTAATTGTTCGTTTATAACAATTTTTTTTTTTTTTTTTTAGAAAATTCCGCAAACTTTTAAATAACTATATCTACAATATCTACAAAAAGTGTAAACTTTTTGAATTATTCGGAATCTAATTTTACGAACCCTCGTAATTTTTTTTCCAGCTGTTTTACGTTGAAGTACGTTATATAGATAAATTTAAAGGGCATCGAAAAGAAGACTTTAGCGAAGTTTCATTGGTATCGGTACATTCGTTTATAGAAACGCAGGTTTTTCAGTCACTATCTTGAAAGGAAAAGGCAGATAGAAATGTCGATGAAGAAGGACCATACTCGGGTGACTTCTAATTTTAAATATAAATTTGAAAAAAAAAATCGGTCTAGTAGCTTCAGAGAAGTGTGCGGACGGCGGACGGACAAAAAATTCGTTTTATTTATTTATTTCGTTATTCGTTTTTCGAATTCTACATATCCTGAAACATAAAACCTCAATTTTGAGAGGGGGTTAAGTTTTTGAATTTTTTGTTTGATCACAATGGTTCATTATTGAAAATGATAAACCAAAAATGGTTTCAAAAGGATTTTAAAAAGTATCAAAAAAGGTAAAACAGTTGGTTTAACATCATTAACGAGTCTAATCTTAACCACTAATTAAGAAGAAAATTCTTTAAAAAATACGATTACTAAGTCTTAATTACCACAAGGTTTTTATGTTTCAAACGCATTGGCCTTAGAATGCCAAAAGCCCATAGGCGCCGAATACCAGAAGCTCGCGGTGCTTGATTTTAAACTTGAGCAATGCTGCAGTGATGGCAACTCAGCACCCCGTCCCAACAAATTGCTATATTATGGACTTTATGAACATATCATTCATTTACAAAAAATTAACAAACATAATAGTCCAAAAGGAAAGTGAAGTTATATTTGAAAGTAAAGAACAGAACAGAGGAAATCATTTTAACTAGGCTTAGAATTGGACAGGCAGCCTTTACCCGTGGCTACCTAATGAGAGACCTGGAACCACAATTTTGTAAAACATGCAAAACTTCACTTACACTGAAACACGTTGTAACAACTTGCAGACTATACTCTGACACCAGAACAAAACATAATATACCTTCCAACATATCTGACGCACTTTCAAATGACGAAGAGAAGATGAAAAAAATTATTTGAATTCATAAAAGACATTAAATTTGTCCACCTAATTTAATTACATCTAAAGCCGCTAATGACCCGCTCGGGTAGATACAGAATGTAACAATAAAATAATAAAAAAAAAATAAAAAAAAATAAAAAAAGTTATATTTAATTAATTCTTTGGATGCATAAACTCAACAAAACTGTAAAAGGAACTATCTATAAGAATATGTTTTAGTTTAAAGTATTTTGTGTGACTTAAAACTTTATTACCATAAGGAAGGACTTGAAGCAACTTAATACCTTCTTTTTTTTATATAATCATACATTACATATTGCATATAGGCCCTATCTCGTCATCCGATAGTTTGATGCCCCAATAATTTTCGTAAGTTGGCGCCTATGCAAAAGTCCGTCTTACTATAAAAGATTTCTTGAAAATTTGTAGAGACATAACAATCAGCTAATAGTAAGAATAGACACTACCAGTATTCCTGATAATATCAGGAAAAGGACGTAAGTGGATATTTTAATGGATATAAGTGGTAAATTTTATTATTCTATAAAATAATGCAACAGAAGGGAAACCGCTGTACATTTTTCTTTCCTATAATTAAGTCCACATCATTATTGTATTAGTCATCTCACAAGCAGTCCACTGATTGTTAGAAAGTTTTGGATGAATAAATAAAGCTAAAAAAAATTTATTCTCCCTGCAACACTTAAGGAGACAGGTAGTACTTCTTTTATTTATTTCTCATTTCAGCTTTCTCAATTTCTTCCCTCCTTCCTTTTTAACTCTTTATTATATTATACATTGTATGTACATCTTGATAGATTTTACAATATCTCAATTTTCTATCTAACTACTCCATTCTCAATGTTTTAATTTTACTGTTTATTTTCATTTCTTATATAACTTCATATTTCTTTTTTATATTTTACATTTTATTCTAAGATTCCCACTGTAACACTTATGTCACTCTTTTTGATTATGCCTACTTCATCATTCCACACTTTGTAACGGTTATTATTATTTATCTCTTAGTTCTTAGTCATTATTCTAACAATTTCATTTTTCTAATTTTTTATTTTTTATTATTATTTTTTTTTACCATCACTACTTATGTTTCTCATACCTTGTTATCTAGTTATTTTCGTAGCCCTGATGAAGGCCTGAACTTCAGGTCGAAACGTCGGCATTGTTAAAAATAAATATTATCATTTATTTTTGCCTTCCTTTTTGACTGACCACCCCAACTATTCTTCTCTTCAAAGCTAAAAAAAATTAACTTAACGAAACCTAAATCGCATTTTTAAAACGTAATGACTCATGTATCAATTACCCTTTTTATGTCATTCTATTTAAGTAGCAAGAATTTTATTTCATCTTTTGTTATTTACTTTATTTTTTTTTTGTATATACTTTTTTTGTATATACAATGTATATACTTAGTATTCAAATTATCTTACAATTGAAGTGGAAAGCAAATGAATATTTATGAGATTTCAGTTCCACATTAACTTGACAAAATTTACTGTTCTCTAGATTAAAATCCCCTCTTCCAAATGATTTCAAAAAGTGCCAAAAAAGGTCAAATAGTTGGTTTAGCATCTTTAACAATTCTAATCTTTTCGTTAGATTAGATTTTATTTCATCTTTTTTTATTTATTTTTTAATATTTTCGCTTTATTTTTTTTCAGTATATGCAATGTATATACTTAGGTATTAATTGTTTTTTTATATACTAATATCTTTTTAGGGCACTTTTTTCTCGATCATGTAATAAAACTATCTTACAATTGAAGTGTAAAGCAAATGAGTATTCATGAGATTGTATATAATGTATATACTTAGGTATTAATTGTTGTCTAAGGTATTTATTCTTCTTATGTAATCGGTCTTCTGGCCAGAATTCATCTTCATCTATATTCATATCGTTATTCTTATGGGAAATAGTGCCAGAATAAAGTTGATTTTTCTATTCTATTCTATTATTGTCTATGTAACTTTCTTCACCAACTATGCTTAATGGAACCAATGTAGCGTTTACCATCGAATTAACATTATATAGTCTATTACCCTGTTATTTGAAGAGCACAAAGATCGAGGATTTTACTATCCATCTTAAATCCCAACGGTAAAGTTTTTTTTTTTTTTTTGTCATCAGTTCCAAAGTGGTCGGCGGACCAAAAATCAGTTAGCCACTGTGAAGAACCTTTCAAATGGCGTCCCATGTCCGGTAGATCTCCAGATCGTTCGGCCCATCTGCCGGGCATAAATCAAATATCTTAGGCCATTTCCTACCGCACGGGGGAAATAAAAATCCGCACATTTTTGGTAGCATTGAGGATTGGATCCAGAGCCATTGTCCAGAGGTGACTCCAGTAATGAGGGGTCAGTCACATCTGCCCTGACCTCTTTGTATCAGATCCTGTAATTTATCGTCTCCCTCTCGAAGAATGGGCGGCACCGCGATTGTTTCCCCGAGCTGGGGGTCGGAGGTGAGGGGCGACGCCCGGGGGTCAAGGAGCCATCATCAAAACACGGCACACCTCGGGGTCAAATCCATTTGGTCCACTGTAATCATATTATAATCGGTAATTTGCCTACCTTTGACCCCGTATGCATATGTTATAATACGCATCCCCTTCTCCTCTGGCCCTATACAAAGAGGTCAAAATTATCATATAAAGTGTAACAATTCATAAATTACTCATTGAATTTAATTCCTTTAAAATAATTCGTTATTGTATCTGTACATATTTTGTAAAAATAAGAAACCGCCACAGTTGCTATGACCAATCATATTTTTATATGAATTATTATAGTACGTGGTACCATTTTTATCAAGTTATTAACATCATCTTAAATCTTCGTGAGTGGCTTCACCTTATCGTAACATACAATGAGGCATTTTGTCATTAAATAAATTAAATTAATGAATAACTAAAAAGAGCAAAGGGTTCATACATTATATATTTTAAAAAATACGTCTCTTTTCCTCTTTAAGCACAACAATGACGCTATCTTTTTTTCCCTTTTTGCCTCTCTAACTAACATGGTGTCGCGTTAAGATACAGTTTTAAATAATAGCCTAAATAATAGGTCACTACGAAGAGGATGAAATGCTGAACATTTCTCTTGTTTATAGTATAAAGGTCCGATTTTTACTACTGAGATATTTTAGTCCACAAGTTTAACCAAACTCGTTCCCTTTTCGCTTCTCCTACACGGCGTCGTGTTAAAGTACATGGAATACAATAAAATAAATACCAATAAAAATCTGGGGTGCGCATAACACACAACATTCATTTACCGCTCTACTTCGAATAGAATTTATTTTCTGCCAATTTTGGGCTATTACAAAAATTTTAAAGTGCATTTTAAATGGAGCTAAAACTAAAGCTTAAAGCTTACAGATAACAAATAATTAAGGCCATTAAAATTACAAATATTCCATTTATTAGATCAACGGTAGGCGATAAAAATCTAATTATTCCATCTGCTTTTATAAACCAAACAACTTCAATCTCTGAGCCTTTCAGTTGACAGAATGACTAACTCCAATTTCAACATTTTTGAGTAATGCCATTTTAGTGATATTTCTTGTAGAAAAAGTTATCTATACAGACAGTGAGTAAGTTGATTCCATAGTAGGTGAATGCAGCGTTGAAATATACAACCGTGAATTAAGGTGTAAATTTTGCCACTAGAAACATCACTAAAATTAATAATAAAGAATGTTGGAATTGGAGTTAGTCATTCTCTCAACCGAAAGGCTCATATAAGTCTAGAGAGATTTGAAAGTATATCTGAATATTTAACCAATAAATGTTAATAGATTGTAGGACTATTAGTCATTAAACTGTTATTTTCAATAGTAAATTTTACTAAAATGAAATTACGAGATTTTCATTGCTTGCCATGGATAGCTCAAATGTTGTCACATGATTATAAGTGGATAATGTTGGGATTTAACAAAGAGCAAATTCATCAAATTATTCAATCATTTTATTTTATAAAAGGTTACATCATGATTTTTTTTAATAAACGGCCAATAGATACTTACTTATTTAAATATAATATCATATCAAGAGTTATTAAACTACAGTAAATGTATATAAGGTTATAAATACATCCAATAAATATTTTTATATTTCACTTCTTCTTTAATACAAGTACAATGAAATGGTATTTTAAACAATGTCATTGCCTTGATTAAGTGGATTTTAAATACTTTTCTTTTCAAACTTAGAAAAAAATTTAAAAGTTTATATTTAGTATGAATATTTCATTGAATTTTCTTGTAAATATGCGATTTACGTTAAATAATGTTAGTTTTCTGAAATTATTATGTATATATTTTTTTCGACACGCTCCGTTTCTTTCTACAACTTTATTTATATGATATTATTTTTTCTAAAATTCTCCGCTATCCAACGATATATTATACGTTTACCTTCTGACTGTCATTTCCGGAGATTCATTTTCAACCTGGATAAGCATTTAGTCTCAAGTTTCCAATTATCATATTCTTTCAAACTTTATATTTAGCCAATCATATTTTTTAAAATAAACTGTATTAAAGGTACTTTAGAAGAAGACGTATATAACATTGGGCATTTAAGACCTGTAAAGTGACATCAATGGGGATAAGACCTGATTGATATTAAAGACCACTTAATTATAAAATGATACACCGAGTTTAATCAAAATCTTTAGATCCGTTTTTGTGAACATTGTAAAAATGTGTTTCACCGTTGATATGATGTGGAACTTCCGGTTAGCCGATTTTAAGAAAAATTTGCTGTCACATCCAAGGCATATACATATCATAATACGTAATATCAGTTTCGCACGACTTTTCGTTTTTGAGCTAGATTGCTAACATACACACACACTGACATACAGACCATTTTCCGAGACATAGTTATTTGGACTCTCTATAGGGTATCTCAAAAAGTGTATTTCAGTTGAAAACGTAGATCCGAAAATTTTAACGATTGCAAAGCTTTCCCTTACTATATATTAGATATGTTAGATAAGTGAAAGTAAAATACATACAAGTACAAAATAATTACAAAAGGAAAAAAACTACAAGGCAGAGCACTAGCGGATCCAGGATTTAATTTTGGGAGGGGGGTCTTCAGCCCGAAACCTTTTTTTTTTCTTAAAAATAGCGATAATTACTTTGGAAAAACAGAAAGAAACTAACTAATTAAATAAATTAAATAAACTTAACTAAATGGTGTTTAAGTTATTCCTTAAGTACTTTTAAATGTAATTACACGAACAATAATACTTTAAGAGGTATTTTTAAATTTTTTTCCCCATAAAACATAGTTATATTTTTCCATTTTGGGGGGAGGGGCTTCAGCCCGAAAGTCTCCCCCCCCCCCGTAGATCCGCCCGTGAGGCAGAGGAAAGTATTATTATTATAGTGGTAACATTTGTGACCACGTTAGTATTTGGTCTTAGCAGCGTTTACTTTAATCTCTATTTTTCTTGCTGCTTCAGATAATTTTAAGACCATAAGAAGAGGCCTTGAAAGGATCCTACACCAATGCCAATGGCATGACTGTAAGCAAGAAGTTGCAATACAAGTAATATTCAACCTCTTGAATTTTAAAATTTTACAAATATAATATGTTTACTATACCAATACCAATAACAGGAAAAGATTTACCTAAAAAAAAAAAGTGGAATGTAAATTAAAAATAACTTAATTTATAAAACTTTCCTTATAGGAAAAGTCAGACCACTCGTCTAAGAAATCAGATATCTCCTGTTCCAGTTCAACGGCAGTCAGAGGTTACCTGGAAGGGGTTTCATTGCGCAAGTTGCGCCATCAAATTTTTTTAGGGAGGCACATTTTGACGGGTTTCAAACTTTTTTAGCGAGCACATTTCTACGAAGTTATAGAAATATTGTAATAAAAAGTTTCAAAATAGGGGACAAGAGAAATGCATAGACAGAAAAAAGACCACTGAAAATGTAATGATATATGACCTATGATTTTTAAAATTCTACTTTAGCTTGCACTGTTATTAGGAAGAGGAGAGCAATAAAATATTTTGGGAGGAATGGAAAACTTCATGCGCCATTGACTTTGGAAGAGATCGGCACCTTTTACAGCACAATTATTATTTTAGTATTTACAAAATTATAGAACAAAAAATGATGTCATTATTATAAATAATCGCGAAATACCATAAATTCTTTTGTAAAAATATTTGTCTATTGGGACAATAAACAATAAGCCCGTTCCCTCAAAAACTCGTGTACGATATCTCGGACTATACTTGGACAAAAACTCACCTGGAACATACACGCCAAATTAAAAATAACAAGAACTGACCAGACGATACAGACGAATGTCACATCTTTTTTACTACAGATCTCCTCTCAACTTACAAAACAAGCTACTAATCTACATACCAAGAAAAACTTTGGAGTTCCGAAAAACATGTCCGCATAAATAAAATACAAATTGCACATTTCAAAATACTTCGAAAAATCGTAAATGCACCCTCGTATATTTGAAATCACACCAAACACAGCGAAATGATTCAAACAGTAAAACCCTACATACATAACAAATAGACCATGTTCCACACTTCAATTATTAATAACCCTAATCCACTTTTCCTCTCTGTCTCTTCCTCCCTGTTCAGCCACAGGACAGCCACAAAGAAGACTAAAAAGGCAGCGGTCTCAGGACCTGCTCACAATATGAATAAATGTTTAATAAAAAACAAACAAAAGGAACAGCAGTACATTTATTAGATGTATTCAAACGCAGATGCAGATATAATGTAAAAAATTAAATTATAAAGTATAAAATTAAATAAATAAAGAAAGATTTATGAAGTTTCTAAAATACTTGTTTTTTAAGACCTTAATGTTCCATATGTTTCCGATTTCCTTTCCAGATACCTATCCTTCCATAATAAACTTCATAACCACCCGAATCCTCTTGTTTCTAACCTTGCTTCCTCTTCAATTCTTGATAACCCTCCGATGCATCTGAAAAAGAAGATGGCCTCATGATCTCCTTATGTAAACATATTACTAGAGTACTGCCAATAGGCAGTTTCTTAACAAACGTGTTCATGTGATTATATTCCTCTGTACACATTTGCTTGATGTATTTATACTAATACAGTTGTGAATATCATACTATATATAATAAAAAAATAAAAAAAGATTTATTTCTCTTTTTAAGAGTATAAACTTGATATTCTTATAATAATTAATTCCTGCAAAGCACACCACCACCTCCACACAAACATTCCACCGACAACACAACATAAGTCCTCACCCACCCCCCCACCACAGAACCCCCCCCCCACCCTCATTAACAAACGCCCCCACACAGATGTAGCGAGCGAGCCCCTCCCCCCCCCCAAACCCCCACATAAATCCCACACCTCCGCCCCTCAAATATGTTAGACCGCATCCCCCGCTACTGCAGAAATTTACCCACCTCCACAGAGCCCGTAGGATAACAAAAGCGGCCCACCATAAATTTAACATTGGCATCACATCATACAGACCCAACTAACATACCCTAAGACATGCCCAACAACCTACTAGATCCCCAACACACACATGAACTATCCCCCCCCTCATGCTCAAGATGTGCTCCCCCCCACCACCACATACGCAATCCACCCACCAAAACATCCCACACCCCACCCCCCCCCCCCCTACATCTGGTCATCCCCCCCCAAAACCGCCCACGCCGTATTAACCACCCCCCCCACCCGCATCCCCTATTCACACCCCCGCCGCCCGTAACCCCACCCACCCACCAATATTATCGTGACTGCAATACCCTAATAACGTATAATCCCACCCGCTCATAATTAATCATTCGAACTAATTGCCCCTCTACAAAAAAAAATAAGAACACCAAATGAGTTGTTTAAACCCATACGTAAAATTTATATATATATTTTTTTCAAACAAAAACATTCTTTGTATGACATTATATCAATTATAACATAAATACCAACACAATAGATCCACCCAATAATATACCGTAAGTCCCGTCTATGACACAACCGACGCTCCGGAGTCAAACAACTCACATAACCTTGTCGGAATATTTATAATTGTTTCAAAGTCAAATAAACACAATTTAAAATTTTTAAATGCAGTAACAACTAATATACTACACAACACAATCCAACAACCCAAAACCCCTGCTATGCCCACCCAACACCACCATACACAACCCCCCTCTAAACCAAAACGCCACTCAAATACATCAACCCTCTCGGAAACCGCCCCCAATACCGACCATAACCACACTGTTCACCACACACAATACCAACTCTTCTACCCATGCCCACTTCCGGATCGTCATTTTGACCAAAACTTTGCTGTAACATCTCAGGCAAACATATATCTTAAATACGCAATATCAGTTTCGTTCGACATTTCGTATTTGTATATTTAATAGTCCATGGCACAGACCTATTTTTATCGAATTATCAGCATCCGTAAATAGTTTAGTAGTTTGAATATCGATACGGGAAATCCATTGCAAAATATGTGATAAAACTTTTGTGTTTTTTAATTTGTATATACGTGGTTAGACATGTAAAAAAATAAAATTGCTAACGCGGGCCACCAAGATAAAACTTTTTACAGCCAAAAAAGTCAGATTTTTTTAAAAAATTATATTTGTGTGTTGTTTACCTATAACTTCTAAACGACACATCGAAGCAAAAGATGTACTCTTTAATAAATTACATAACGTTAAATTGTGCGTCGAACGAGTACATAAACTTTATAACTTGGTTACGTGTTAAGGTATAAAACCACGGTCAACCAATGCTGATATTAACCAAATTTGTCAAAAACTGAGACAAATCACTATAAAAGGCCCTGCAACTTAGAAATGAGTTCATCGAGAGGAAAATCCACAGAATCAAAGTTGTAGAGCATAAAATTTTGCGTCCTATGATTGATGCTCTCTACAACTGTGATTCTGTAGGTTTTTCCTCTTGAATAACTAATTTCCAAGTTGGAGGGCCATTTGTAGTAATTTGTCTCAATTTTTAACAAATTTGGTTGACCGTGGTTTTATATCTTAATATGAAACCAAATCATACAGTTTATATACTCGAGCGATGCACAATTTAACGTTCTGCAATTTATTAAACAATACATTTTTCGCTTCGATGCGACGTTTAGGAGTTAGGGCAGAAAAAAATTAAAAATATTTTGTAAATATCTGACTTTTTTGGCTTTAAAAAGTTTTCCCTTGGTGGTATGCGTCACCATTTTTGTTTTTTACTTGTCTAAAACCATTTATACAAGTTTAAAAAATAAAAAGTTTTATCACATTTTTTGCAATGGATTTCCCGTTTCGATCCTCAAATTACTGACCTAATATTCTTTAAATCGGTCGCCATTTTTTAAAGCAGCGGCTTTGGAATGGCAGACAAGATTCTTTTTACCCAGGATAACATAGACTTCCTTAATTTTCAATCAAACCTTGGCCTGTGAAGAGGTTGATTTTTAAGCCCCGGCTCCAATGCTATTACGGGGCTTAAGAAGAAGGAGCTATTATTTATATTTATTCTTCCTTGGCTTGTTTTTCAGCTAAACAGGTTTTGCAGGGATAGTATATCACATAGCTATCCCCGCTATAAAACATAAAAGATTTAAACACAAAAAACATTCTTGTCTCCTTCGGATCTACGGGTAGAAGATAGTGTCGTCATTCTGGCTGTCTTCCTATAAAAGAAGTGGATGTGTATTACAACATGTGTAGTGTTGCCCTAATGCGAGACCAAGACGAGTCTTGGTCTTGCAAACTCAGTGTTCGTCATGATCTTGGTCTTGCAGTTATTATTCTTAGTTTATTGCTATATATAAATATTACTGTAATTTTTTAGATAGGAGAAATATAACTAAGCACGAATGAAAAATTAGAGGAGTTAAATGCAAAAGTATTTTGGTTATTAACATACAATAACTAAGATTGTCAAGTATTAGTAACTATTTTACCTTAATTTTTTTTTTACCAGTCTTGGTCTTGGTCTTGCAACATTTAGGCCGCCTTGGTCTTGATCTTGCAAAGTGCAAGACTAAGAACGATATTGGGCAACACTAAACATGTGTATATAGTGGTCAAAAGTAGGCAAATATTCTCTATTATAATATGATTACAGTGGGCCAAATGGATTTGACCCCGAGGTGTGCCGTGTTTTTATGATGTCTCCTTGACCCTCGGTAGTCGCCCTGCACCTCCGATCCCAGGCCGGGAAAACAATGGCGGTGCGTTTGTTCATCGAGCCAATATTTTTGTTGGACATCTTCTTTCTTAATTTTGTGATCAAATTATCTTCGGATTCGGCTGGAAAGCGAAGGTGTATTCATGAATTTTTATTACCTCGTTAAATTAATTAAATTAATGATGAAACGCTCCATCCCTGAGAATTTCCGTAGATAATAAAATTTTGTATTTTGCGCGCATCACACAACATTCACATACCAACCTTAGAGTAGACAGCTATTTTCATATATAGGAAAATCAAAGTGAAAACGACACTATAAATTCATTTAAAACATTAAACATTAATTGCCATGTTTTCCCGTCCATCGAATCTGTTAAATATACACGTTTGTATCACTTTCCATTTACCACTGTGTATAGTATCAAACAATATTAATAATTATGAAGAAAAATTGATCTTTTGGAAAAATTCTGAATTTTATTGGAAAGATATTTCATGCATCCCGTCGAAAAAAAAAAAGCTTAACGTTATTAAATATTATATATTATTAGGTTTATATAAACAGATTCTCAACATTTCGCTTGATTTTTTTTTTTAAATATGGATAAATGATAAATAAAATTTAAATTAACAATATGAAAACACTGTACAGAGGGGTATCGGATATCTGTAAAGGGAGAGGATCGACATATGTTCTCGGCTGTTTCCGTGTAGTTCCCAAACCTTATTCCTCGTTCATTTACCAATAATTTTTTTCATTCATTTTATTTGATAATTTTTTGTATCACCTTAGAATGTGAAATAATCAATTATATCAAAAAAAAAAAAAAAATGAAGGTACTTTAGAGGAAGAAATTTTGAAAATTAGGCACTTAAATCCTGTTAGAGAAGATCAATGAGAATAAGGCTTAAAATATATTAAAAACCGCTTAATGTTACACTGATACAATGAATTTAATCAAAATCGTTAGAGCCATTTTTGTGAGAAAATTGTAAAAATGTGAATATTAATGATATAAAGTGGTAAGTCGATTTAGACGGAAAAGTGGTTACGACACCCAAGGCGTGTACAAACCATAAATATACAATTTCAGTTGTGTATGACTTTTTTTTTTTTGAGCTAGACTGTTTACATATGTACACTTACACACACACACACAGACAATCTTGCGGGACATGTTTATTTGGACACGGGGACCTCAAAACATGTATTCCGTTGAAAACTCAGATTAAAAAATCTTCACGTTCGCGATACTTTCCCTTACTACATATTACATTTACAGGTAAATGAAAGTAAAAAGTTGTAAATGGAGATTAATCATAGGATATAAAGAGATTTGTACCACGGAGTAATTATCTTAATTGACATATCTTGACTGAATTTGGTTATAGACTAGAGCATACAAATTAAATAAGTGACCATAGGGCAACACTGACGTCATCGCCAAACCACACATCGCAGGATTATTCAGCAATATCAAGTAATATATTCGATCAGGTGTTGGCAAGATGGCGACCCCTAAATAAGTTCAATATCGGAGCGGCTGTGTTTGCCGCTGACCGTGATCAATGGCCTGTGGTGACCAGATACTGATGACCGCTGTCCACTACCGCCATTAGGAGCACGTGGCCGCCGCCATCTTGAGGGCTCTCACGCTATTAATTACTACGGCCCACTTGATAGCGGTATTAGTCATCCTTCGCGATTTCCTCGATATATCAGATATATCTCCACTATGGGTTTTCGTCAGTTAATTTATCCGTCCTTCTGTTACCGAAATGCGCCAAACTGTTTAAGAATTGGAGCTGTCAATTGTTTAAATTTCATTGGCTAATTACAAAAAAAATTCACAAATATACTGGCATTTCGGCATTAGCATTTGGTATTTTGTTTACAACAAATTTTAAATACGTTAGATTAGAACATATGCTAATTGTGCCAGTCACCATCCGATTGATTTAATTGTTATATCCTTTTGTACTTTTAAAGTCCTAAGAAATGCAAAACACCTATTCACACAGAGAATGTGCAAATATGTTTGTTTTTTTAGTTTTGCAATAAGAATATGATAACACAAAATTTGGATAAAAGGTTTCTAGATCTCGTTGGATTTGTCGCGGTGGTTCCATTAGTTGCCTCCAAGGTCTCCAGACCTCACAATACTAGATTATTTTTTATAGGGCTGGTTCAAAGTAAACTCAGATACTCGGGATGCACTAATTCAGTGTACTAAAAATGCTGAAGGCGTTAAAGATTGTTAAAGGAAGATATGAAACAATCAGGATGTCAACTCTCCCCTTTCGAAGATGAAGCCGAAAATGTTGAAGATATCAATGACGTTATTTTCCAACATATACGTGTACTGGGGGAGGTGGGAGAGGGGAGGGTTGGAACTAGTCCGGCAAGTGGGCCTATAGTGGTCCTTTTTGCCAAACCCTGACGGCTACCTTTAAGGTTGCCGCCGATTACTTGCCAGAGTGGGAATGTCACGATCCAATTCCCGGGACCGCCGAGAAATGAAAAGTAACCGACCCAGGGGAGGAATCGAAGCCACAACGTTTGGAACTCTGGGACCCACGCCCCAACGTGCACGGCCATCATGTCTCATTTTCCAACATATATGAGGATAAGACTTCGAAAACCGAAATGGTAGTACGTATATAAAGAAAAGTTGGTACTTTTTGTCTAGGGGCCGCTACTGACTGCTATCTGCTAATGTTTATAACCTGAACACTGATAACTCCCATAACGCAGTGATAAGCCTTCTCCTACTTCATATCTTCGTATTATTGTATTAAATTCGTATTATTGAAAGTGTAAACAGATACAAAAACAAATGTAATAACAACAACAAAAAAAACACTTTTATTTGACGACACATATATTAATGAAATAATAAAAAAACACTTTAGGAAGATATGTACATATAAAACATCAAAATGAAATAATAAAAAAAAAACATTTAAAAAAACATATTTACATAGAAAAGAAAAAATATAAAACATAAAATCTCTTTTATAAAAAAATAAAACATTCATCTGTTTTTCGGCGAACTCCACCAAACATCCACTGCTAAGGTAAAACTTTCCCCAAATGATTTTTTCGTTTAGAAAAAAGACTTTCGCCTTCAACCATTTAGCCAGGTCCTCCAATTTTTTTTTCTTGGCCTTTATAGCATATAATGGGCACAGTCCTCGTTCCTCGTTACCGTAGCTCCATAGGATAGTTCATTGCCCCAGTTCATCGCCCTCAAGCTATAGGGCCACCCATAAATTTTAAAGCTGTTAAAAAAGAAATTCTCGAGCCCTCCAGCCATGCTCCTTTCCATATTGAAAGTTTTGTGTCATAAGTCCTACGAAAGCATCTCCATTTGGCCATCCTGGTTAACTTCATTCGATGACTCGTTCACAAAATTTTACGTCGGCAAGTACCTCAACATTTTGAAAATATTGAATTGTCTGTTCTTCTGAAGGCGGCAAATCCCATATTCTAAGAAGATCCATAATATGACGAAAATAAACGGAAACAAAATGAAAAATAAACACAAAAGTGGCACAAACTAAAAAAAAAAATGTAAAATAAACAAAAACGGGCCAAAAACTAAAAATAATCAAAAATAAACACAAACGGGCCAAAAGTAAAGAATTTAATAAGTGAACGTAATAAGGGAATAAATGATAACTAAACAATGCAATAACTCAAAGGTTTGGCGGGATAAGAAGAGGGAGGTTATGTGACGTGACGTTAGATAAGAAGATAGATGAGGTTTCAGTCCGGCCCCCTAGACAAAAAGTACCGAAAAGTTTATTTGTGAGATTTTTAAAATTAATTACTTAATTATTATTCTAGAAAGCCACTCACTCCTGGATTTTGGCCTGTTCCTCTCGACTCGATAGATTCTTGTAGAAGATGAGTAACCAAACGTTTTCTGAGATATCATTTTACCCATATAATAAAAATTATAGTTTATTTTTGTATTTCTATTGTTGTGTTTTTTTTTTGTTAGGTCATTAAATATAAATATCTGATTATTAGTTGGTAATATTTAATTTTCAGTTATTCTAAATTTGAAACATATAAATAAACTTTAAAAATATTCTACAAAAAAAAAAAAAAAAAAGATGGATACGTTTTGAGCTATTTGGAAATAGCATTTTGAGCTCTGCCAACGCATTGAATTCTGAGACCTTACAAGCCATAATCCTCCGTATAATACTTAAATGTCTTAATTATGTCACAAATAAAATTATCCAGAAAGACCTCAATAATCCCTTTTTGCAGATTCGGACTAAATTAAATATGCTTTTGCACTTTTGTCGCCCTAACCCTCAGATAACCTTTCATTCAAAACAATATCTTACATCCTTATGAGATTCCTTAAAAGAAGGTGGCCGAGAGACCTCATAAATTAATCTAATCACTGAACTGTTACCAGTGTGTAACAGTCTTCACAGGTAGTTATCGTGTTTTATATAATTATGACGAATTTACTTGTGTGGACTATAAATAAGAAAAAAATATAAATATAATATATAATATAATATAAAAAATAAACATAATATTTATAATACATAAATATAATATAAAATTAAAAAATAACTTGATAATAATAATAATGCTTCGATCAGCTCTGATGGAAGCCTGAATTTCGGCTCGGAACGTCAGCAAATGTTAAAATAAATATTATTATTTACTTTAGCCATTTTTATTATGACTGATCCTTCTCTTCATCCATCCATCTCTTCAATAATAATAATAATGTATAATATATAATAATAAAAATATATAAGCTGACTAAAAAGAAAATGGCCAAGGGACCAACTACAATAAAAAAAAAACCTTTTATGACATTTTTTTATTTATTTTCAAATCTCCTTCATTATTCTTTCTGAGTTTTGTGTTTTATCCTTCCCATTTTTCTGCAGTGGTACTGCAATATAAGGTGTTTTTTATTTCGATTGTGAAACGTACCACGTACCTGAAAGTGCAGGGGCGTACTTTATTATATGTCATAAATTTTCAATTTCCTTTTATTGCCCAAGGGCATTTTAAGGTAAGAGGGCTCTGCACGTTGTATGCGTACTTTGCATATGTGACCAGAGGCCTTTTATTATACCATTGGGAGTGGAACACTCCAACCCTGCATTAATTATTATATGGCATACATGAACGTAAAACATTTATACTTTTATTATTGCTTATTGAATACGAGAATTATTTACAAAGTTGACTGTATGGTGCAATCAATTCTCTTTTTTTTAACTAAATGTTCTAAATAAAGGTATGACTAATAACGAATCACAAACGACTACTGGCTGGAGAATCTAAAGAGAAACGTTACAGCTCGTTGTTACATCAAAGCGGATATCCAAATATTTTGGTCTAGGGGCCACACTAACATCTCTACTGAATACTGCAGGAATAAACATAACATCAAAATTACCTATCATATTATGGAGTAACCTTTACTTCACATTAATTAAAAGCAAATCAAACTTTTATTTTATTTTTTTCATTAACTATGTTTCTGAAGATTATGATAATTTTATTTGTTTATTAAATTTTTGTATTTACCTTAACTTACTTTTATAATCTTCAGATTTTGTAACCATTATCTATTTATATATATAAAGTATACTTTCTTTACTACCACTTATTATTATTTTATACTTTGTTAGTTCATTTATAATTACTTTGTTTTATTTATTTATTTTTGATTTCTTCTTAATTCCTTTCATTTATTTTTCTTATATACATTGTATGAGTGGATACTTTTAGCTATAATGCTCATTGATCTTGAGTGTGGCTGATTGTATTAATATTCAAACAATAATGATAAAGAAAGATTATTGAAGAGAAGAATGGTTGCGGTGTTCAGTCAAAAAAATGAAAAAAAAAAATAAATTATATATATTATTAGTATTGCCGAAGCTCAGGGCTAAGAAAACACTTTTAGCTTGAATTTGAACTTTGGACCGAAACGTCGGCAAAAATAAAAATAATTATAATTTATTTATTTTTAATTTTTTTTTTTTTTTTTATATTTTTACATTAACACCTCAACCAACCTTCTCTTCAATTATTCACTACATCCAACCATCAATCTACAACTCAAAACAAGATTATGGTCAGACCAAATTAGTTCATTTTTTTTCTCGTTAAATTCCGTCTAAACTTCTTCTAATTTAAAATGTATTCTTAAAATGATTGCTTTTAATAATTATGGATCTATCCCTTGCTACTGTATTTTATAATTTGATATTACATTGTTTCGTTAAATTCAGTTTAACTTATTTTTATCAAATATTTATTTTTGAATTGATAGATTTTATGATTTTTTGTAGCTATACGTGATGGAATGGACCTTTAATACTATGAAATTAAATGTTCATATCACAAAACATTTAGTTTTAATAATCATTTGGTATTACGGTTTTACTTTTGTAATCGTTAAATACGAATAAAGCGTTTTTTTTTTTTTAATTTGAATTTCAGACCTCTTGTCCTACAGTATCCTTCAATAATACTCCACTTATTCCTGTTGAGCAAATCCGCTACTTAGGACTCCACCTTGACAAACGATTCACTTGGAACCCCCATACCAGACTGAGACGACTAGAAACCGCCCGACGTTTTCGACTACTGCAGCACTTACTAGACAAACGATCTAAGCTTTCAATCAATTATAAACGACTTGTATATATGACAATAATAAGACCTATTTGGACTTACGGAATTGAGCTTTGGGGCTCCACTAAACCATCGAATTCCTCTCGTATCCAATCCTTACAATCCAAAATCTTTCGTAAAATCCTCAACGCTCCTTACTTTGTCACAAATAAAATCATCCATAATGACCTTAATGTTCCATATGTTTTCGATCTGGCCCAATCCAGATACCTTTCCTTCCATAACAAACTGCAGAACCATCCGAATCCTCTCGTTTCAAACCTTGCTTCCTCCTCGATCCCTGATAACCCTCCGAGGCGTCTGAAAAGAAGATGGCCTCGGGATCTTCTAATATAGAACTTTAATTTGAGTTCTACCAATGGGTAGTTTCTCTTCATGTTGTACATGCCATGTTACCAATTTCTCATTTACTTATTGTATCCTCTATGTAATACAGTTGTAAATTCCATTAAAATAATAATAAAAAAAAAAATTTGAATTTCAAACTAAAAATAAATAATTGTTGGGCGAGAATGTTATAAGGATGTTTCTGAGCAGGTAGCAGTTTTATCATTCAGCCATCTTGTCCGCGGTTGCAAACTTGCAATGTAAATTTTATTTTACAAAAAGATAATCTTGAAAGAACGGAATCGCATGCGTGTCGGATATTGGTCTTACAAATAGTTTAAGACCCCGCAAACGAAGTAATTTACTATAACTAGGATTTACTAACAAATAGTTTGTTCCTTCGAGTAAAAATGATCAAATTAATTTTATCCTCATGAAGTTTATCCATGGAATGGACGAAAAAAAATATGCATACCATCAAAGAATTTATATTAACTTGTTTTAAATTTTCAAAACGTCGGAGATGAGAATAATTATTGTGAACAAAATTGTAGTGTTTTTTATGTTTTAAGTGGTAGGCTGAATGTCCTATTGAACATTAAAACGACGATAAAGTGCTTAACTATAAATTCATTACTACAATAGATATTTTTTCAGGAAATGACTAGAAGTAATTTTTAAAAAATTCAAGAATAATATTTATTTTTTTTTACTATTGATGTTATTTCTATTCATTTAAGAAAAGCAAAATGCATTTTGATTTACACTTTGGAAAATTCGGCTTAATTAGTGTTGCCCAAATGCGAGAGCGAGACGAGTCTTGGTCTTGCAAACTCAGTCTTATTCGCGGTTTTGGTCTTGCGTACAAGTCTCGAAACAGTCTTGCAGTTACTTATTAGCTTATTACTATAGAGATATTACTGTAATTTTTTAGATAGGAGAAACCTAACTAAGCCCGAATGAAAAAATAGAGGAGTTAAATGCAAAAGTATATTGGTTATATCAATTATTAATATATAGTAACTAAGATTGTCAAGTATTAGTAACTATTTTGCCTTAACTTTTATTTTTAAAATCAATTTTTTTCTACCAGTCCTGATGTTGGTCTTGCAACACTTAGGCGGCCTTGGTCTTGCAAAGTGCATGCATGACCAAGACCGATTTTAGGTAACTCTAGACTTAATCATGACAAATCCAAACATACAACGTTTACTCTTCGAAAAAACACCTGCCCTCCAGTTTATGTTGACAACAATAAAATTCCTCAAACGGACACGGTATCATATAATGGACTCATCTTCGACAGAAAGATGGCATGGGGTCCGCATGTTAAAATGAAACGTAAGACAATTAACAAACGACTCAAACTACTTTACTCTCTTTTTTCTAAATCTTCAAAACTAATACTAAAACAGAAACTGAATACATATGCATATTTACTTAAACCCATATGGACGTACTCATCACAAATATACGGCTTCGCTAAAAAGACCCACCTATAAAAACTTCAAACGTTCTAACCAAAATTATCGCGACTCATAACAAAAGCTCCTTGGTACGTGACTAACAAAACTCTACATACTGACATCCACCTTCCAACAGTTGACCAACACAAAACGACCTTTTATCAACGATTTTACACTAATTTAAACGGACATAATAACAGACTAATAAGAGACATGGCCACAGCTGACATACCTCAGAACATGGGGAGGAGACTAAGTTGACAGGCGCAGATACATTTTTTATAGACAAAAAAAAAGCAAGCATTACATAGTCTTAGTAATGTTAATTATTAAGCATAATTGCATTACTAAATATTCATTAAACTGAATTATGAATTAATTTAAGTACTCCTCAGCCCATTTGTTTTTAATTTTTCCTTTTTATTTTCAGCTTTTAATCCTGATCATTGAAACATAATATAACTGGAGAAAATAAAAAATTGAATTTTTTCGAGCTGTAAAGTTTCAATGCATCTGTGATAAAACTTGTCTGTATCGACTTGGTCAACAGACATTTATGAATTATATAGTGTACACGCAATAACTTTATAGAATTTTTGAAAATATCACAAAATTTGTCAGACTCGTCCAATATTTTGGAAACGAGTAACGACTAAATGGCAATAAATAAGCTTTCCTTTTGTGTTATTAAATCCTTAGCTAATTCTTTTAAATTTAAAATAAAAAACAAGTGATAGGATTTGTTATTATCCACATTTAAAAATAAACAGCCAAAGAAACATTTAATCCTTTTTATGACCAGACTCCTAGGAGCGAGGTGAGTTCTCATCACATAGTTTTTATTTATTTATTTTTTAAAAATTATTTCTATATTTGTCTGTTTTATCGAATGTGGGTCACTTAATAAATGTTTTTATAAATAAATATTACAACTAAAGTCAATAAAGATTTAATAATGTCTAATGTGTTAATTTCTAATCTGTAATGTATATAACTTAACATCACCCGTCGAACTTTTAAATACTTTTATTGACTAACAAGTTTATATAGTTGTAGTTAGGGGTATAAAAGCTGAAATTGTTCTTTGTGCAATATGAATGCACCGGAAGATAACTTCCATTTCATATCGGTATGGCCAATACTAAAAGAGTTCAGAATAGCATTTCTATGTATGCATAAACTAAATTTTATGAAAACGATAAATATTTTAAATGGCCCAAACTACAGAAATCTTTATTTGTATTTAAAAACATCCACTAATTATAATTGTGAATTAGTGAGAAAATATAATTTAGAATAAAAGATATCTAAGTTTATATTCATGTATATTTATACATTATGTAGGTATATTTATATTTAGAAAGAATTTTTAGTTAAAATTAAGATTTTTTAAATTAACTTGATAATATTGCAATTGGGGTCTTGTTATATTGAAACTGTTAATTCTTAAAAGATAAGAATAAACTAGGCGAGCACCCAGACAGACGAACATAAGTTCATTGTCGATAAATCGTTTAATTATATGTAAAAAAATAATTATAAAATATGAAGTACTTCATAAACAAATAAACTCTTCTATCTATCTATCTATCTAACGAGTTTATATTGAATACTTGGTTATAAAGAAAGTAATTATACTATTATTACACAAGAAACACATATCAAGTTTACCGTTACACTTTTCGATATATGAAAATCATATTTAGAAACATTGTTCTGATTAGTCAAGATTATAAATGACAGGAAGTAGAAACCAAAGTTTATCATGCACGTTATTATCAAATCAACATTTCACTTTATCTGAAGATTGCCTTCCTTTGATGTGTTTATTTTTCTTATAATTTTGTTGCTGTAATTCTTTTCTCCGAATATTATTTATGGGAAAATAACAAGGGTCATTTGGTATTGATTTACATATCACTATAATTTTTTTTCGATTATTAAAAGAAAATATATTAAGATGTGTTTTAATTAAACTAACATTATAATAATAATGAAATAATTATAAAAAAAAGCGTGTACACAAATAAACTGTTACTCGATCACATAATTAAAATAACAATTTGTGTCTGATAGGTTTAAAAGAATTATTTAAAGGTTTGATCAATCAGTGAAATGTCAAAGAACAGACATTTTAGCCTGGTAGTCTAAAAAGCTGTACATTCTTTTAAATTTAATTTTTAACTAAAATAAATTTGTATTTATCCTTAACTATTTAACTTTTTACTTTCACTTACGTACGTAAGGGTAAGTATTGCGATCGTGAAAATTTTCGAATCTCAGTTTTCAACGGAAATACATGTTTTGAGGTCCCCTGAGTCTAAATAACCAAGTATCGCAAAATGGTCTGTGTGTGTTAACAGTCTAGCTCATAAACGAAAAGTAATACGAAACTGATATTATGTATTTAAGGTTTGTATATGGGCCGGATGTGACAGCAACTTTTTCTTCAAAATCGGCTTACCAGAAGTGCCACTTTATATGAACAGAGAAACACATTTTTACAATTTTATCAAAAACGACTCTAACTATTTTGATCAAACTCGATGTATCATTGTATAATTAAGTGGTCTTTAATATCATTTAGGTCTTATCCCCGTTGATGTCAATGTACAGGGCTTAAATGCCCAATGTTCATATATGTCTTCCTCTAAAGTTTCTTTAATATGGTTTATTTTAAAAAGTTAACCATTTTGCATTATTCAGAGTTACAAAAAAATGCTACACATAACTTTTGAAAGAATTTGATAAGTTATTAAAGGAGAGAAAAAATAAAAATGCAGAAAAACCTGCGTTCCTACAGATTGTAGCGCCTAAACGAATGTACCGATTTCAATAAAACTTCGCTAAAGTCATTTTCTCGATACCCTTTAAATTTATCTATATAACATACTTCAACGAAAAGAAGCTGGAAAAAAAGTTACGAGGGATGTTAAAATTAAATTCCGAATAACCCAAAAAGTATACACTTACTCATTGTCTGCCTAGATAACTTTTTCAACTAAAAATATCACTAAAATGACATCACTCAAAAATTTTGAAATTGGAGTTATGGTCTGAATGAAATTGAATATGGAGTCATTCTGTGGTTTATAAAAGCAAAGAAAGTTGTGTGGTTTATAAAAGCAGATAGAGTGAATAGATTTTTATTGCCTGTCGTCAATATATTAAATAGACATTTTGTAATTATAATGGTCTTAATGACTTGTTATCTGTAAGCTTTAAGTTTTAGCTCCGTTTAAAATGCACTTTAAAAAAATTTATAATAGCCCAGCATTGCCAGAAAATAATTTCTATTCAAAGTAGATCGGTAAGTGAAAGTTGTGTGTTGCGGGCACCAGATTTTTTTATTTTATGTTACCTCTCTACGATTCCCACACACTAATAAGAGGTACTTGCTATCATTGAACAATAAAAGTTTCTCCAATGTTATTATTATAAACATTTTTTCTTGATTTTTGTGGTTTAAACGTTACACTGGTGAAACTTCTAAAACTACAAACTTTTTTTTTTAATTCAATAGCTTACACATGGATTACATTACTAACTTGATTTAAATAGTTTGTTTGTTTTAATTATAAAAGTAAATAATTAATCCGCTCCGAGTTTAATAAGTTTAATAATAAAGAATTAAAAAGTCCGGTTGGCCGAACTGTCTAAGGCATCAGATTTAAGCTCTGGTTCGAATCCCACACCTGACACTAAACAATTTTTTTATTAGTAATACTTATATATATATATATATATATATATATATATATATATATATATATATATATATATATATATATATATATATATATTTTATTGTAACAGTTTTTCTAGTCGAATGTTAGTCATTTTTTCTGTAACACTTTTTTTTTTTTATGGTCCCAGAATAAAGTTATTTCTCTCTCACTCACTCACTCTCTCTCTCTCTCTCTCTCTCTCTCTCTCTCTATATATATATATATATATATATATATATATATATATATAGATTAAATTTAATAAAAAAAAAAAAAATTATATGAATACAGTTTTTTAAAAATGATATGGGCTGTATTAACTGATATTCTACAAATTGTTATACAATTCCTTTTAGTTAAATTCATTCTAAAATAATGAATATTTAATTTGAGCAAATTTATTCACCCTAATCTGGTTTGCGATAAAATATGCCCTAATGCAAGGAATTTGTAAGAGGAAGGAATTTGTTATATTGTGGAAGGAATATATTAAATTGTTATGTAATTTAATACTATATATGTAATTTGATTAAATAAACTTTTTAAAACATTTTGGGGGTTAGAAAAAAAAAAATAAAATAAGAATAAAAAAATAGGTTTAATATAACCTATATCAATTTCTAAAAATTAAATAATTTTATTTTTCACTTTTTAATAGTTTGTAAAATTTAATATGCATATTTTTAATATTTAAATATTACTTAATAAAAAAGATATTTTGTGTCAGGTGTGAATAAAAAAGATATTTTGTGTCAGGTGTGGGGTTCGAACCCACGCTCCCATCGGGAACCAGAGCTTAAATCTGGCGCCTTAGACCGCTCGGCCAACCTGACTTGTGCTCTTCATCTAATTAAAATGGCTGGGAGGATTATTATTGTTAATTTATTTCTAAAATTAAAAAATAAATAAATTATTTATACCGCGTGAGCGATATAATCAATTTGTAAGCATAAAAATTAATTTTTAAAAATATATTTCTTCATCGATATACATGGAGAGACAATTTATTTTTATTTTTAAATCTTTAAAGAAATAAATGATTATTTTTCTACGGACGTCGTGTAATCAATATATTCTATTGAACATGATAGATTCCTAGACTAACTACTATAAAAACATCGTCTATTTTTACGAATATAAAATAATTTATTATATTCCATAAACTTAATAAAATTAAAAAGATCATTTTTTCATTCATAAAATTTTTTATTTGCTTAAGCTTAGATATAAGAGCTAAGTAATTTAATAATTTGCCATCGTAAAAATCAAATGAGGTGGCAAATAAACAAATAAGTACTCCCATTGACATATTGATGTATAAGTTATAATTTATAAACGAAAGAGACCGAGTTTTCATGTTATTTCACGTTTTGTTTGCTTTTGAGTATAAGCTTAACCCGATTATCGATCAGTTAAACATATTTAAATTTGATATTGATGATGCTGTACGAAATTGCAAGTTTTTGGTTTTCGTTGCATGATATTGGATATTTTTCACTTCAAGGGCTAAATTTCAATTGCGTAAAATTAAACTCTTGAACAAAATTTACTTTATAACAAGTACATAGATATTTAATAATAATAAAAGGCTTAGCGAACCCGAAGGTTCGATGCCAACACCACCAATCGCTTGTTACACACCTCCCTCCACCGTTCGCCGTCCAAACCCAGTCCCTTCAGATCGGCTTTAATGCAATCTTCCCATCTTCGCTTCGGTCTACCCCTCGGACGCTTACCATTCGGCACAGCAAATATTAACCTTTTAGGAATTCTCTCGTTACTAAGCCCAGCAACTTTACAAGCCCATTTGATTCGCCGCGATGAAATTACCTCAATTATATTACCCGGATACAGCTCACGCAATTCGGCGTTGTGTAACCGTCTGAACTCTCCGGTTAACTCATCCTTCTTCGGTCCGAATATTCTACGCAATACTTTATTTTCAAAAACCTCATAGATATTTATTTTATTTTATTATTTATTATATCAGATTTTTAGTTAATAACAGGGGCATTTTTAGTTAATAACCCAAGCATATCACAATGTGCAACGTTGAATGTGTGGAATATGCATACAGTCCCGGCCGGATATAGGTTCTTCATTATTTCATTCAAGAGTTCTTTCTGGGATAAAAAGCTATTTTAGACTCGATTTCTTTATTACAGGTAACTAAATTACGAACAAAATATTTGATAAATAAATAGTCATATATAGATTAATGATGTAGAGATGGTTAACGGTTATATATGAGAAGGAGTCGGGGAGTACGGTTCAATAAATACTGAATTTTTAAAAAATAGTATTTTCAATTGTTTCGCGGACGTTTCGACCCATCTTCATCAGGGCTACAAAAATTACAAAATATAAATGGTACATGGTGAAAATAAAATAAATGAATTGTAACTGTTTCTTATTTAATATCTACTTATAATTTATTTATTTTATTTTCATCATGTAACCTTTATATTTTGGTTCTCTTGTAGCTCTGATGAAGACCTACAAGGTGGGTCGAAACAATTAAAAATACTATTTTTTTTAAAATTTAGTATTTATTTGACCGCACCCCCCAACCAACTCCTTCTCATATATAGATTAAATATGACGAAAACATAAATTTAATACTGTAAATGATATTTTTAGTTTAGTATAATCACTTGCAAAGCTCCTAATAATGGTTTCGTTATTTATAGTAAAAAAAAAAAACATATTTACAGATTTATGTTGACCTGCTGTCAAACAGGTATGAAAGTATGTCCAATAATCGTTGGCTTCTTCTTTGGGGGGTCCTTGGGGGGTTAAGAAAAAAAAATCCCAAGTCATCGAAAAGTAGTCTTAGTACACGATAAGTGGACAATGTTAGCGAGATTAAGTTGAATGAGGTCTTCATTTCGGTGGTATGATTTTTATTCAACAACGATTTTTCGTAAATTCGATCCTACAGGAGTATTAATACTGCGTGGTACAGACCCCTTGTTACCAAATTATTAACATCCGTCTGAAACTTCGTAAATAACTTCATATCATCGTAACCTACAAATATCTTATTTACAAAAATTCTCTGAATTGGGACAAAGTCGGAAACTTTGTCTACTTAACTAGGTACTAAAAACTCGTAAATACCCATTTCCTCTCCACTTTAATCCTAAGAAAACTTAAGTACAAATACGAAATAAGAGATGGCCTTAAAAAATATTGAGCCGTTTGCCGTGACCAAGACTCCCAAATTGTCAAAATAACGGCTCAATATATTTGAAGACCACCTTTATCTCGACTTTGAGCTCAAGTTATATTACGATTAAAGTGGAAAGGAAATTTTTGTTCACTAGTTTTTAATACCGAATTAAACAGATAAAGTTTGCCGACCTCCAGATTGAAAATGCTCCGATATCAAGAATTTTCGTAAATAAAATATTTGTAGGTTTCGATGAAATGAAGCTATTTACGAAGGTTCAGGGGATGTTAATAATTTGATAAAAAGGAGTCTGTACCACGGACTATAAATGATACTTTAACAAAAGAGTTAATTGCCAAACATTAAATATAAGCATTACCGGCGTCGACAGCAATTAAAGGTTGTCCCGCATTGATGATGGATTGTTATTGATGGTGTAGGTAGTGGGTAATATGAAGCTGTATTGCTTTGTCCACCATTAGCCACTTCATCAACCCCAACATATTAGATAATCTCATACCTTCCATTTTATTCTAGTTTAAACCTTGTAAAAATGTGTGTTCGAAGGTTCAAGATGGTATATATGTTATTATTTAATAAATATAATATTTCAAATACAAATGGGAAAAATGTGATCACAAGACTTATATTCAATAATTAATGAAAGATAGGAATTGTGACGTAATTGATGACATAATTATAATCAATGAGAAACTTGTTTTTAGACCCAGAGGTATAAAGTAAAAGACCTAGCTATTTTTTTTATCAATTCTGATAATATCAGCACACATTTTATTATCTACATACATTTGATGTTAAATTTGCTCATACACCAATGCAATTTAAAAATAGTTATTAAAAAAAAAAAGATGATTTCTAATAGTGAAGAGAAAGATGGTTGGTTAGGATGATCATTCAGAAATAAGAAGGGAAAATAAGTATTATTATTTATTTTGCCTTCTTATTTCTGCCTGATCGCCCCAACCATCCTTCTCTTCATTGTTCACGACAGTCAACCATTAACCAACAATATCTAATAGTTCTTTTTAAGACACGTATCTACAAATAATTTGTAATTTTACAGAGCAGGTTTTTTTATTAATGTAAAATTTATTATTGTACAAAATTAAATTATTTTCTCATTCATTCATTCATTAAATGCTCAACGTTCTGATTTCGCAGTGGGAAAATTCATCAAAGTACATATTGATTTATTTTATGGAATATTACTTACTTATAAACTCACGATAGAATCTCGAGCAGCGTGGCTTTCCCTGATGGACTGCCACCCGTTACGTGCTAACCACGCTCGGCGTCGCTAAACTTCCATAGCCCGCACGGCTACCCCGGGCCCCATGTATATTTATAAAACGTTATAAATAGATATACTATTTATGTTTACTAAAATCAATCCGACAATGAGAATTAAAAATCAAAGATTTAGTTTGGTGGTTTTAGACATTTCATAATGGCCTATCTCAAATATTTTGTGACAGTGAAACACAATTTTCACTTATCACACTACCTGGAGTAGAATCGTGCATTTTTATATATTGGGAAATGAAAGTCAAAGTTACAGGTGGTATAACATATTCATTTACAACAATTAAATGTCATACAAAATATTGTGGACGAATTGTTAAAAATGTAAAAGTTTGAAAAAATTATAAGCTTTATTTTCTCAAAACTTCTACCGGGAAACGTGTATTAAAAAAATTAATATTAGAAGATATTTATTATAGATTATACATATATTAGTATATCCACAATATTTAATTTTAAAAAAAATTGAATTTTGAAGCAATTAAGCTCTGTTAGCATATTTAAATGAAGTTAACACCTGTACATATAACCCTGGCACACACACTCACAGCGGTGCCCATGTGTTTATGTTTTCCTCTTGTCCTCAGGTTTGAAACTTTTCTTTCTGAGAATTCACAACTCCGTCGAAATGCAGCCTCCTCCCTGAAAATTTTAGAACCCCATAAAAATATGTCCTTTCAAAAATTTTTATGGCGCCATAAGCTTTCGTCTGGGCTGGAGCACTGGGACCATAGAATTCCTTGCTACCCAACGTCTTTCGCGAAATCCTTAATGCTTCATATTTTTTTTCAAAAATTTGTTCCATGATGACGCTGATTTGGTCTGATTCAGATATTTATCATATATGATAAACTCAAGTTCCATCTGAATCCATCTATTCTCAGCCTTGCCTTGCGTCTTCCTCGATTCCTATTAATGCTTTCTTCTGAGTCTTCTGAAAAGAAGATGGCCTCGAGATATTCTTACGTTGAACTATTTAGGGAATGCTTCCGTTGGGCAGTACTCCACAAGTCTTTCCATGTCATTATTCCTGATATGTTCACATTCATTTATTGTATTTATTCAATACATTTGCAAATTTCATTTTAAAAAAAAATTTTTAACGGTTTTAGCATAGCCAGATGATATGAAGAAGGGCAAGCCGCCCTTCACAGATCCTGATTTGTTATTTAACGATTTTATTTTGACGTTTTGGTGAGAACGGGGAAGTTACGCAAGACTATGACAAGAATTTCACTTTTCATTTTTGAGCTGGGCTTTTAAAAATGACAAACAGATTCCCCCAGATTATGGTCATTAGTTGTTTTATAGGAAAACATGTTTATCAGAAAACAAAGCTGTACCTGATTGTTTACGTCGTTATATTCTAATAAACGGAAAAAAACCATCTACAGATATTATGTCATGGAAAGACTCTTAGTCACATTAGTAATGTGTTTTCGCTACGTAATGCGAAAGCGATAGCTGCTAGGTTTAACTAATTTCTTTCTCAGTCGCTAAGACATGTCTTTTGAACAAAAATTTATTTGAAATGTGTTTTTGATGTTTAGATTTAAATACGTGATAAGCTATATAAGGGCGGCGTAATTATTGTTTTTGGTTTATTTTAAATATAAATAAAAAATCAATGAAAATAAAATCGATTTTTCTGATAAAACCTAAACAATAGGCTAACTAATAAAAACTAACTTAATCCAAAATGTAATAATATATACGGTGATTTAAATAATAATATGCAAACGCTAAAAAAAAAATAAAACTACAACCTTCTCAGAAAAAAAAAAAAATTAAATAACAAAAGTAAGAAGAGAAAAGCATTGATTTATAATATATATATAAGTGACCTTATTCCCAATTAAATAGTTAAGTTTAAATATATATATAAATATATATATATATATAAAAATTCGAAAACGTTTTTCACTGTCAGAAAGATTTATAAGATAAAGCGCAGTACCTCACGAATACGCGAAATTTGATGCTCTACAACTTTGATTCTGTGGCTTTTTCCTCTTAGGGAACTCATTTCCAAGTTACAGGGCCATTTATAGTAATTTGTATCAGCTTTTGGCAAATTTGGTAAAACTCAGCGTTGGTCACTAGCGGATCCAGGATTTAATTTTGGGGGGGGCTTCAGCCCGGAAGCTTTTTTTTTCATATATAAAACGATAATTACTTTAGAAAAACAGAAATATACTAACTACCTATATGAAATTTTGTTTAAGTGATTCTTTAAGTCCTATTAAATGTAATTAAACGAGCAATAATGCTTTAAGACTTAATGTTTTAACATTTTTTACCATAAAGCATGAATATATTTTACCATTTTGGGGGGGGGGGGCTTCAGCCCGAAAGCCCTCCCCCGTAAATCCGCCTGTTGCGTTGGTTGACCGTGGTTTTATACCTTACCGCGTAACCAAATTTTAAAGTTTATGTACTCATTTGACGCAAAATTTAACGTTCTTTAATTTATTAAAGAATTCATTTTTCGCTTTGATGCTTCGCTTAGGAGTTATAGACGAAAAACCCAAAACATCGAAAAAATCGACTTTTTTGGCTGTAAAAAGTTTTCCCTTGGTGGCCTGCGTTAGCAAGTTTGTTTTTTACATGTCTAAACCCATATATAAAAGTTAAAAAAATAAAAACTTCTCACATTTTTCGCAATAGATTTCCCGTTTCGATCCTCAAATTATTAGCCTAATATTCTTTAAATCAGCCGTCATTTTTGAAAGCAGAAGCTTAGGAACGGCAGACAATGTTTTTTTTACTCAGAATAACATACACTTTCGTAATTTACAATCAAACCTTCGCCTGCGATAAGGTCGACTTTTGGGCCCTGGGGTTCAGTCCTATTAGGGAATTTTGTACCTGAGTTCGGTAGTCCAGTGGATTGGGCATCGGTCTCTCATTTTGCAGGACCGAGTTCGAGTCTGGGTGAAGCACGTTACTTATTTTTTCTGCTACATCGTCAGTCTTGGAACGATTTCGTGACCACCCAGCCATTACAAAACGGTAATTGAGGTGATGAATATAAATGTGACCCGTGACCGTAATACTGACCAAAACGGTAATTGAGGTGATGAATATAAATGTGACCCGTGACCGTGATACTGACCACAGAATGCTTCCTTAAAAAAATCGACAGTAAGCGTTACAAACTACATAATACAGACCAAAAAAAAAATTACTTCCTGTAATATAACACATAGTTTAAATACCTATCTGCTACTATACTCTTAGAAAGAGGCATAACAGTACAAAATACTAACAAATAATTTATATACTTACTAATAATAATAGCAATAGTTTTAATGTTGTATTTACCATGAGAAATGTTTTTTTTGTTTTTCTTCCCACATTACAGTAACTCTGTAAGGGGTGCATATATATCTACGCGTACCATATTACGACATAATGAGGAATGTTATAGAACCTATAAGTTTCATCTAGAAAAAACTAAACTAAGCTGAATAAATTTTAAATTATTTCTCAAATGTTTCCAGTTCTTACGTCCTATCAACAAGCCTGAAAGTAACAATTTACGAGTATTTTGCACAGCGTCATGAGATTTAAGAAGAGATCAACGCCTCAAGGCAGTAAATGATTCATAATTTAATTTTAACGATAGTTACACTGGAAGAAAAAGAAAGAAACAAGAAATAATGTAATAATGTTTAAGTGGTCCTTGAAAATGTGTAAAAATAAAAAAAAAAAAGTATTTACAGAAACTCTAGTTGGGGTAAATAAATTTTTAAAATTTATTTATCTTCGTCGTAAACCTATGAATTCCTGTCCTACAGAATCCTTTAATAAGACCCCGCGTATCTCCGTTGAACAAATTCGATACCTAGGGCTCCACGTGGACAAACGTCTCACTTGGAATCCTCATATGAGACTGAATAGACAAGAAACAGCTCAACGTTTCCGCTTACTAGACAAACGATCTAAGCTTCCAATTACTTAAAAAAGCCTCATATCCATGACTATAATAAGACCTATTTGGACTTATGGAGTTGAGCTTTGGGGCTCCATCCATAGCTAAACCATCTAATTCCTCTCGTATCCAATCCCTACAATACAATCCAATCCAAAATCCTTAATGCTCCTTACTTTGTCACAAATAAAATAGTCCATAAAGATCTTAATGTTCCAAAAGTTTCCGATTTGGCCCAATCCAGATACCTATACTTCCACATTAAAATACATAACCATCCTAATCCTCTTGTTTCTAACCTTGCTTCCCCTTCAATTCCTGATAATCCTCCGAGGCGTCTGAAAAGATGGCCGCGTGATCTCCTTTTGTAGACATATTATTAGATTGCTACCAGTGGGTAGTTTTTCAACAAGCGTTTTCATGTGATTACATTTCTGTGTACACATTTACTTGATGTATTTATATAAATACAGTTGTAAATATCATAAATAAAAAACATTTTAAAAAATGGTTTCTCTTTTTAAGAGAGCAAATTGTTATTTTTAAAGTATATAATTCATGCACAAGAACGACAAAAAGTTTATATTTTAGGGGCTTCAGCCCTCTCTTTCCCCCTAGTATAGCCGTAAATGTCTCATCATATTTGAACAATAAGAACATGCTGGAAAATGGAAAATTGTACCTAAAACTTCTGAAGAAAGGTCATTTTTTTGTACTCAGAACAGGTATAAGGCAATTAAAATGTAGAAGAGTGTAAAAAGCAAATTGTGCCAGTAGGAAACTGGAATGGTTTAAGAAGATAATAAAAAAGAATAGGTCGGCACTTAATGGACAAGTACCTGAAAACAGGTAAACAAATTATAAATAAGTCAACATTTCCCTTTAAGAGTACGGTTATAATATACATATTTTTAAATTTATATTATAAATTTTTAAAATTATTAAATATAAATATAATATATATATGTATATATATATATTATATTTATATTTAATATATATATATATTTAATATATATATGGTCTCTAGTTGTTTTTATATATTATACTACAAAGGTTATATCCTTTGTTTTGGTTTTTGAATGTGTTACTGAAGTAATGCGAATTGTTGAGCATATTACTAATTTAAAAAAAAATGTTTAGTCCAATACTTGGAATCACCTTTTATTTCTTTTTTCTTTGTCACTAAGAAGATAATGTTACTTTAGATGCATAATTGTTTAGAAATAAACCATTGTGAAATAATTTGCAGCGTTTTTTTTTGTTATAACGTAACATAAACATGGTCATATTAATCCGAGTCCTCGTCATAAATACAAAAATCAAAATAAAGTATTTCTTAACATATTTTGAATGTATAAATTAAAACATAATTTAATGATAACAATGATTATTATAATAAAAATCTACAATTTATGTCAGTATTTCAAGTAATGTAATTCGAAATAAATATTTAAATAAATTAAAAACCGCGATATCTTTACTAATAATGCTCTGATTTCGATGAAACTTTTTTCGTTGTTTAGGAAATTTAAATATCTTTTGAAACACTTAACCTTAAAAATCACAAAAAAGTGTATGCTTTTTGAGTTATTGGGAAATCTAATTTGACCACCCCTCATAACTTTTTTTTCCAGCTTATTTTCGTTGATGTATGTTCAATACATATATTTAAAGGGCATCGAGGAGAAACTTTAACCAAGTTTCATTGAAATCTGTACATTCGCTTAGGCGCTACAGTCTATAGCAACACAGGTTTTTTTGACGACATCTTGAAAAGAAACGGCGGATAGTAATGTTGAGGTAAGATGATCATCCTCAAGGGAAGAAACAAATGTCTTCTTTTTCGAGATTTTGGCACTTCCTTTCTCGTTCGCTTAATGTATTTTTCCAATTTTGGATTCAATTTCGCGTTTTTCCTCATTTTGAGACCAAATCCAAACAATCAGTTCTGGTTACTAGAAGAACTTATAGTTTCGCCCTTTCCATCTTTATTTGTGCAGAGGGAATAATGCATTCAATATTAAAATTTCCCATTTTTTTATGATATGGTCCAACTTCCGAACAATTTATTCCGCAGTAAATATACAAAACATAGTGTTAATTTGCAAACGTTTAATAAAAAATTTAAGATATTCAGCAAAGTATTTTTTAATTAAGTTTTATTATTATAATTGTATCAATTTTACAATGGATGTCTATTTAAACGACCTTCGTATAGAATAAAGTAAGTTAAATAAATTTTTAAAAAATTTGTTTAATTTTTTTTTACAATTAAATGATTGTATTAATATTTTTTCGTTAACAAAACCAATATAATGTACCAAAAACGTTATTATTTCACTATAACTAAGCCATTTTTGTGTACAGAATGGTGTGGTAGAGGCTTGTAGGCACATACGCCGGCACCGCTTTTCTTCCGCATAAGTGCATTTTCTCACTGCATAACTGCTTCAAATATTTTAAATAGTAATCAGTGTTTTAGAAAGAGAAATATATTCTCCAGATGTTTTATATCAGCACATTTTCCGTTATTTTTGGCCGTTTAATTACAAAAGAATATTTTTGACTTTACTGGTGGTTTTTATTGCCTAAGCCAATTATTTTTTAATATTTGTTCATGTTTTACTATTCTCTGACAATTCAGATTTAATAAAAGACCAACTATGAGGAAATTAATCCAAGTGCTGATTCTAAGTGACCAAAAAACTAACTAAAGTCAAAGTCGTCAATCCGCCATATTTGGACGCCAGTTTCGGGCAGTGCGTTCACTTTTTTTGTGGGAACATTGGCTTTTTTTTTTAAATAAATTCTTACAAGGAATACAACGATATGCAATTTATAGGGATGTGAGGGAGGGGGGAGAGGGAGGAGGGAGGGAGGGTGCTCGATAGGGAGGTCTTGCTCACGGTGTAACTTGCCTTGCATCGGTACCCTTGAAGATGAATATATCGGAGCTGAAAAGAAAAATCGAATATTTGTGTGTGATATAGAATATTTTCCCTTATTAAGATTGCATCTACATCCATAGCATATTTTACACTGAACCAAAATAAAATAATTTGAGAGGTTGTACAGTGAAAACATACAACATTAAAAAATATATATATATAGCACATATAATATTTTTATAAAATAGCAAAGATGATCATGTCGGAGCTGAAAAGAAAAATCGAATATTTTTCTATATAATAGAATATTTTCCCTTACACATTTGAGGTGTTGTGCAGTGAAAACGAGCGGAAGGAAAGTATGCACTGAGGAACAAAGACACACAGTGACAGTGGTGAGTAGGTGTGGTGGGGGAAGCTGAGCGTAGTCGAGTCAGCTCAATTGCTACACCGCTCAATTGCGCTCAGCTCAGTTCCGCTTCGCTTTCGGTGGCCGGTTGATTAAATTTTTCTATGAACTTCTGCAGCACCCTTACCTTTTTTAAAAATAATACAACAAAATATGCCGATAACGAATGATATTTTCTTCCATATTCACAGTGAATATGGAACTACACACAATACAAAGCTAATTTTCAACAAGAGTTAACAGATATAGTTGTTGACATATTACAAACAGGATAAGCAATCCACCTTAGGGATTAATTCATCAGATAAGAAGTGTATCATAGGGACATAAAAATAAACCGTTAGGGCTTATTTGCCAACCCAATATAAGTTATAGATTTGTCCAACTGTATCGATTCTCAATCATGCAGGATCGATTCCAGACCAATCCGAACACTAATAATCCTACTCCCCCATAATCCTCCTAGGCGTCTCGAAAGAAAATTGGCCTGTGAACTTCTCATAGGGAACAGTAATTAGGTTTCTACCTGGCTTCTTTACTTTATAAGTCTTCCTAAGTCCTACCCTTCTTTTTCAAATTATTTACTGAATTTATTTATTTATACAGTTTCTTTTTATTTTTACAAAATTATTGAACTTTTGAGATCTTATGTATAAGAAGAGGATAAAATAACGCATGATGAAGAGGTCAAGAATATAGAAAAGGTTTTGTGTTCTTCAGAATTCGAATAAAAATGTATTGTCCATTAGAAGGTATTGTCGTCGGGAGACGAGATAAAGCCATCCATACTTGGAATACCGATGTTGTTAGAGACTCTGATAACACCAAAAATGAATCTTATGAAGCAATATATAGTAAGCAATCAATCTTTTAGTCTTATCTCGTGCTCACATGGTAATCCTTCGTATACTATGCAAGTATAGCCAGAGTGGGAGAAAATGAGTAATGGAAGATGATGGTACAAAGAAACAAATTTTAACAGCAGTTAAGAGATTGGCATGAATTTTTGGTAGAAAATAGTAACTCCATGATTTCGGTCGAAGTTAAGACTGGGGTTGTTTTAGCGAAATTAACAAAATTACATAATAGCGAATAAATAAGGAAAGGTTTTTCTCGAAGAAGTTAATGGTTAGGAATAGATTGATACCAGAATTTTTGTGTCTAGATACAACTGATACGGCCATTTTTTTGTAACTGATACTTTTATCTGATACTTTTGTATGTTATACAAATGGGTCAGTAGTTTGTCAATGCCTTTCTATTAGTTTTTATGTGATACTTGTATCGCATATTTTTATCTGATACCTGGACTTGATACACTGAAGATTAGATACTTTTATCAGATACCCCAGCGGTATGCATATTGGCTCGGGTTTGATACCCCAATAATTATATCGGCTATTTTTATCCGACTATCCAACTGTAATTGATTACTGATTGGGTTTGATATTTTATTTAATAATTTAATTATTATATTTTATTACATAATACCTATCTGATACCTAATAAAACATATATTAAATATGTACCTGTATATAGATATATTTTTTTTTAATATAATAGTTCTAACGACTATATAGTTATGTCAGTTACTATGCAGATATGTACACAATGTAAAATATGATCTATATTTGACAAAAGAATTGAATATATTTATTTAAAAATAAAAATATAACAAATTTATGCAGAGAAATTTTTTTCCTATTAAAAGAATCTAAAGAATTTTATAACAATTAAAAAAAACTATTTTTAACTACGTTTAACATACAAAATTATATATATATATATATATATATATATATATATATATATATATATATAATGTTTGCCTACCTCATTTTCAATTTTATTAAAACAATTAACTGAAAGATTTAATTTATTCCTACCACGTAAATGAATTATAGTACTCTAATGCTCTAAATACTCGCCAAAATATTCCATATTCAATTTGACTATTTTCAATTTAAATTAAAGCTACATAATTGGTTTAGAAGTAAAATAACGATTTTAAATGTACATATTAGTTTGGAAATGAAGATTTTCTACAAATATTGTTATGAATGAACAATATGGGTTTAAAGTAAAACGAAGTATAACAAAACTATACTAAAATAGTAGGTGTGAAAATGTATTTAATCAATTGAAGTGTAAGTATAAATCAGCAATTAAAATGTGTTAATAAGTATAATGTACAAATAAATTATAAATTCTGAACTAAAACAAATGAATTATTAACTTTAGAAAAAGTTTATACCAATTAACATTACCTAAAAAAAATAAGCGTGAATATATATTTATATATATAAACTAAGATTTAACAAAATTAAAATCAATGAATAGATAGTTCTAAAAAAATTGTGTACAACTAAAAATATTACTGAACATATATAACATTCCTCTTATATCAATTAGGCAAGTCTGGGCAACTATTTTTATCCATGTGAGCATCCGTATCAGATACTTTTGGGTTGTATCTACTCGTTTTGCCAGATACATTTTAGTATCAGATACGAAGTATCTGATACATACAATCCGACCCATCTCTAGTAGTAATACTTATAGAAAAGCTGAAAAAATTTGATCCTTTGATGAAATTGGTGTAGATGTGTTATATATTATTTTAAAAAGAGTAAATTCGCTGCTATTAGGGACAGGAATCAAAACCACTCACTTTTTCTGTTCCTTGTGAGTCACTGAACTATTTAAATGTAATCAACAGTAATAGAATAAATGATCCGATGAATAGAGTTTAATAGATGTTTACAATACAACTCCTAGGACTAATAAGTCTCACGTTTTCTGTCTTTTTTCTCCATTTTTCGATTGCTAATTAAAGTAAAAAATGAATTCGATTTCTAGTAAATCTGAAAAGACTATGGGTTAGGGAAGGCTGGGTACGGTTGTGACAATTTTCATTTATTTAATCGTCCTCAATTTTGTTAATATACTAATTAGATAGAATAAAGATATTTATAGTAAAATGTACACTAGACTATAAAAACATGTATACATACTAAAATTTTTTCCGTAAATACAATGGTTATTTCATAAGAGCACATTAGCAACAAAAAAAAAAGGAAAATGTTACCTGGGATCGGCAGTGACAGGTTAAAAAAAAAAAAAAAAAAAAAAAAAAAAAAATATATATATATATATATATATATATATAATATATATATATATCTAAAATCAGTTTTATTGTATTATATAAAATACTAGAACAATTTAATCACTAATAACTAGCAAGGCATAAATATTTGCCTAAGAACCAACTTTCGTTCTTCCTCGAAGTATTTTCTGAACATCTAAAACCAAAAAAATAATAAGAATTTCTTATGTCACAACCGTACAAAACGCACTCTCTCACAATAAAGCAGTAGCCACTACAATATAAAATTATATACGTACGTTAATCACAACTAATTAACATCTTATGTTTAACGAATAACGAGTAAAGATATTATTACTCTATATGTACACATACGACAAAAATTATTCAAAGAAATAGACGGGCGTAATAATCTTGCAATTTAACGCACTAAAACTCTAAAACCCTACCTACCGCAAAGAAATAGAATAAAAATAGTTACTAATGTCTGTTTAAAAATAATGAAGGCCTCTACTAGCGTTAATGTCGAGGGATGCGTTAGCAATACTGTAAAATACGTTCGGACATGACAACGCCCCTTACTTTTTAAATATTTTATGAATTTATTTTATAATTAAAATAATATATTTTATGTACCCAATCATTATATTAATACATATGATTATATTTGACAGTAAGAATTTCATCAAACGTTTTTGAAGCTTGACTGCCACTTCCGGATACGTGTGCTGAAACAATGGAGACTCCTTCGTAAGATATTTTCATTACAGAATATTTTTATTTCATTTACTGCAGAATATAAAGCAGGATAATTTGAAAAAAATAATTAAACCAAACGTTTTAAATGTAACAGAGCTGTAATTAGACATAAGGGATGTTAGAAATGTCGACAGTTGGAACTCAGCCAGAAAATCATTCCAAAAGCTTTCTTTAAGTATGAGAGTTCATTATTTCAAGAACTGCGGGAAACCCAATCAATTTTCTTTATTTACTAATACATTAAAATACACGTTTATAAAATAATATTATCTCGTAAATTATAATTTATATCGTCATAAATAAATAGAAACATTAAAAAACACAACGAACCTCTGAAAACAGTCATTCATTTTTTTTTCAAGTGTATCCTGTATATAAAAATTTTATAACTGAGATTCTACTTACTTTAATAATTTTATGGAGTATTAACACAGCCCGTCACATTGAATCGTATTGGTACTAGGTTTACAGAATTCATTCATACAATATGTACACACGAAGGGAAATAAAAATAAATAACTAACGTAAAAAAACAACAACATATATATAGATAAATAAGTAAGATAAAGAGAATTAATATACATATATACGAGATAAATAAAATAATAGAACTGTACTTACTAAGAAATTAAAATTAAATTTGTCATCTTATGTTTTCATAGTTTTTTTCAACTCTACGGTCTTTTCGAAAATCGAATTAGGCTAACCAAATATGATGTTTAAACTTTAGACTGATGAACTCTAAAATCAAATTTTATTGAGGAAACAATAAATGGTTCTTAATATGGCTAGAAATATTTTTATTAAGGTAGGCGCTACACTCTTTTGTCAAGGGATTGCTCCCATTCGATCCAGAAACAAAATACAACAAGCCGAATTATTTTGAGTAATTATTTATTATTTTGCAAATATTTACCATATTGACCATCCCCTGAAAATTGGCCAGACTCTGCAGATCTTGAATCCTACAACCAAGATGAAGTCAAGTCCAAATTTACATGAATGTGAAAATTTCGTTGATTATCTTATTTTTTTGTTGGTCATTGTTTTTTCTTGACTATAAGGTCTAAAAGCCTCCTAATTGAAAATAAAAAAATATATAAAAATTGTCGCAAGTTTATTGACGATTTACCTTTAACTAAGTCATTTCGTCCAATGTAATTAAACTTTATTTTGCACATACCATAAAAAAAAAATAAATTACGAACTCTGTAATTCACAATATAAATCAACTAATTTTAATGAAAAAATATAAACCGAATTCTTTATTAAATCCATATGTAGTATTTTATTTTTATTTTTTTGATGATGCTAGATTAGTGAAGATTCAAGAATTAAATAAAAAGACTGTAGGTACATCCTAAACATTATATTTAATCAAAAAATATTTGTGTCAATTCGTAGTTAATTAAAAAACAAACTCAAGAGAAGAATGGTTGGGGTGATCAGTAAAAAAAAAAAAGTACAAATAAATAAGTAAATTTATTTATTTTTTATTTTTTATTATTGATATTCTTACTATTGATTATTTAATCATTCTTTTTGTTGTGGATTATTTAATTACTCTTTAATTAATGATTGATTATTTAATTTCTATTGATTATTTATTATTGAAGGAAGCTAGTCGACTGTTCTACATATCATGAGTGATATATATTCAGGACGCAGTCTTTCAAAAAAAATATTTAGCTTTTTATTTGTGCCAACATTTCAACCCAAACTGATTGTATTTTAAAATACAATCAGAAATATAATATTATACGACCGATAATGGACTGGTAAAATTTTCAGCACTGGACATGACCCACGTGTTTGGGTTGAAACGTTGGCACAAATAAAAAAATAAAATTATTTTAAAAGACTGCGTCCTGAGTATTTATCACCCATGATTATTTACTATTTATTTATTTGTTTTTTTTTACTGACCACCCTTCAATCACAACAATCCACAATTAAAAAACAAATTGTACTAGATGCAGCTCAGTTTTAGGAAAATATATTTCTAATTAAAAATAAACATACATTTTTATTTATTTATTTTTATTTTTAATTTTTATATTAATATTTCATATATTTATAAAAGTTAAATTTTAAAATACTATAAGTTTATCTTTTCAACTTCAAGTTGTTACTTATACACAGGAGGAGAAAATAATCAAATTTTTGGTACGTGGTACTGACCACGTGACGTTCATTGCTAGGCTATTTTAGTGAATAAGTTAGACTTATCTAGAAGTGACTGCCAGATTTCAATATCTTTAAGGGAATATTTTTGTTTGTCAATTCTTTTTCGTTAGATAAGTTCTTACTTATACACTGGAGGAAAACATAACCAGATTTTTAGTGTGTAGTGCTGACTCCGTCGCGTTCATTGCTAAGCTATTTTAGTGAATAAGTTGGGTATCTATCTATCTATCTAGAAGTGAATGTCGTATTTCAATATTATCTTTATGGCATTATTTTATTTTATATTTGTTTTACAATTCTTTTTCCTATATCTCAAAAGTATGACAAAAATAAAAGTCTGTTCATATCTTATATTCCTCTCAAATTTTAAATAGTATAGGTATTCTGATTTCTACGATTTTACGAAATATAAATTATTTTTTGTTTATTTATTGAAATATGCAACTTTATTAATTAAAAATACAGAAAGTAAATGCGAATCGGTATAATTAAATGATCAGACTTAATGTATTACCCATTGATACACTGTCATAAAGTTTCTATAATTTTTATTTATTGTTAAATATTATAATTTTCCTTGTTCAAGACCAGTAGTGATAAACGTATAAATTAAAAAAAACTAATATAAAAAGTTTGGTTTTTTCATACTGAACGTAAATATTTTAAAAATTGTGGTGAAAATAGGTATATTTCCAAAACCAGCATTTTTAAACAAGTAATTTATTGATAATTACATTTCTAAAGTATTTTCGAAAAATAACTCCTCAAAAGACTCTTTACGAGTGAAAATTAAAAAGAAATTTATATTATTGAAAAAAAAAAAATGTAGAACGTAAAATTTTAATAATGTACCTCCTTTTTCTCTTAAAACCGTAAACAACCTTTTTTTTTTTCAAAAGAGGCCTTAAAGTTTAATTAGTTCCAACAGCGAACCTATTCGGGTGTTTGTTTTAAATTACTATTAAAATAATCAATTATTTTAAAACACATTTGCTACAAATAAAGATTTTTTCATTTTATTTTAATTAATAATTTTCATATTACAATTGGAATAAAGAAAAATTATTGTTTCTTGAAAATTAATATCAGATCATGAGAGTTAAATTTGAACATTAACGACACATTTATAAAATCTACGTTATATGTTCATGGATTATATATTATTTTAGTTTTTAATAAGCTAATAGGTAACTGAAAGACGGTTACGAGAGTCTTGCGCAAGACCGAGACCTAGACCAACACTGAGTTTGCTAGACCAAGACACGTATCGGTCTCGCATTTGGGCAACACTAATCCTAAACCCTTAAACCGAACGAAAGAAAGAAAAGATAAAGTTGAATGAATGAGAGACCACTAGCGGATCTAGGAATTAATTTTTTTTTTTGGGGGGGGGCTTCAGCCCGAAAGATTTTTTTTTCCACATGTATATATATATATATAAAACCATAATTAATTTGAAAAACAAAGAAATAAATTAACTACCTATATGAAATGGTGTTAAAGTGGTTCTTGAAGTCCTATTAAATTTAATTACAACAACAAGAACAAGAATACTTTAATAGGTAGTTTTTAATACTTTTTTTTCTGTAAAACGTGGTTGTATTTTTCCATTTTGGAGGGAGGCTTCAGCCCGAAAGCTCCCCCCTCCCCTCCCCCGTAGATCCGCCTGTGTGAGAGACGGAATGGAAAATGTCCTGTTTCTCAATACATATTACTGGTATTGTTTCCTACGGTAGGAAACGAAATGCTATTATGGTGCCTATAATCGGAAAAAATTAAAACTAGGCTGTCAACCAGAAGTTGAGGAATCTCTTTCTATGTGTTTTTTGTTTCAGCAGAGATCGGGAGGCTGTCTAATTTTGGAGATATATTAGTTCAAACGTCAACATTTTTCTTCAATAATTATTTTGAGAAGGATGACAAAGCAGATTTAAATGTCAGTCAAAGTCGACTCGATACTTTCAAAAGCCGGAATGGAATAAGTTTTTTATATTAACTTGTATATAACTGGAAAAATCCTTTAGGTCTATTTTTTTTAATTTTCGTAATAAATAAGTCATAGAAACGCCATGAAGGCATTTGGTACTTGCTTGGAGTGGGCGAATGGCAACAACGTCGACTACCCGGGCCTGTAATTTTTTAAGTATTTGCGAGAACAGGGGTTTTGTTCAGCAACAGAAAATCAGCGACCCAACGAACATTACATGAGCCATTCAGTTGACAGAATGACTAACTCCAATTTATACATTTTTTATTTTATTAATTTTAATTATATTCCTAGTGGAAAAAATGTGTACTTTCATCCATAGTTCTATATTTCAAAACTACAATCGCCTACTTTGAAATCAACTCATTGTCTGTACAGATATAAATTATTTCCAACTAGAAATATAACTAAAATGATTATACTCAAAAATGTTGAAATTAGAGTAAGTCACTCTGTCAATGAGAAGCACATGTGGTCATTTTCAGCAAAATTCTGTTTGTTTGCGACATGTTTATGTTCAACTGATATACATATACTTTGTGCATTTTTTCCATCATTTTAAATTTAAAGTTTGATTATCCGAACAATCCATGCAATCTACATTTTCGTATTATCAAGGTCGTCTTGTAGATGGTTCTTCTTTCCTCTGACCCCTATATTCTTTTTTTTTATTTTATTAAAAAACTGATTGTTTGGAATTTTTTATTCTAGAATCGTTTAGACCTTTGGATTCAGCTTTATCTGGAATTCAAGCCGGCATCAAAATCTAAAAAAATGTGGATTTTTAGTGTTTTCCCCCCTGATCCTTGTATACAATTGGTACATATTATGTTTTATCATGGTGTCGTTTTATTTTATTAGCACAATACTATAACTGGATTATTCAAATTGACAAAGTCGTCAGCTGACAAGAGAATGGAGCGATACATCGGCTAAGGGTTGAATGGGGTGGAGTGGGGTGGGGTGGAGAGGGGGTGAGGAGGGGGTGGAAGGGGAGGGGGTGTGAGGTAGGTCTGGACGGTGGGGCTGCAAGCAACCCTTAGTTTCTCTCGAGACACCGTTCAACCTAGTTGACTGATCCAGTTCAGGATACTTATCACCGCATCACTACTACAGAATCGGCTCGTATACGTTCTACATTGGCTGTTTGGTGAGTATAACTACCTCATACCTAGATATTTTTTAATGCTTTCATCACAAACTGCATCAACATATAGTAAATATTCGTAAAGATAAGAATTATATTTATTGTTTTAGGTGCCACAGAATATTTTTCTTTAACATTTGAATTTACTTTATATAAATATTTGTCGAACAAAAAAATGTTTTTAATTTTTATTTTTCAATTAAACTAGTAATATATTTTTTAGAATAAAAAATTCTCAAATATGTGGCCTCACTGAATATTTAATTTAATTTAATTTTTATTTATTTTTTTTTTTATGATATTTAATTCTGACTTAATTAATATGATGAACTGTTATTTTTATTTATATCTACTTCCCTACCATTCATTTCATAATGCAGCTAGTTGATAAAAGATGTAGTTATCAATTTTAATCTAATTATCAATATCTGAGCATAAACCATCACTTATATATTTATTATTGAATTACAAAAGAAAACTTACGTAACATTATTTGCATATCTAGATCAAAACGTAATCTGGTCAAAATTTTAATATATTGCAGCCACAGGGAAATTTGTATTTATTTTTATTTTATGCCAACGTTTCGGCCTAAGCTTAAGGCTTTCAACAGATTTATTTGATTTTGTTGTACAGCAAATCGCCTAAGGCGATGTCAAGTATTTCACCATGCACGATATAAGTAAAATAAGAAATATATTACTTGTTTCACTTTAAAACTATATTATGTCTGAAATCTAGGCCGAAACGTTTGTATAAAATGAAATGATTGTTTTCTATCTACAGCCAATTATTTCTCTACTATTAAATATTTTACATATTTTTTAAATTGTTGGTTATATTCAATATATTAGTTTAAAAACATCACAAGAAAAATAATAGTTATGAACACATAATAATTAATTTTATTATTTCCATTGCTATATACCATCGTGAATACCTTATATCACCTTTGATATAAAAGTGACAAAGTTGCACAATTTATGCTTTAAAACTATTATTATTATTATATTTTGTTTTAAGTTGATGTCTATAACTATTTTTAATTGACAATTTCATTTTTTTTTTTTTTAACGGAACGTTGATATTTTAAGATGTCCTATTATGAATTTTCGAATAATTTAAATTATTCAAATTAAATAATTCTAAAAGTTAGGCTATTGAACAAGACATTGTAAATAAGAAAGAAGCCCAGGTCAATATTTTCATTTATCATTTTATGTTGTATTTCGGCTTTTGTAGTCTTTGTCGGAAGATTAAAGAAAAGGCAAACCATCCACACACATTTTTTTTATACACCGCCACCCTTTTTACATAACCGACACAATCTTTTCCTAGTAAAATCCTTTTTGAGCTTGACTATTTTCTATATTTTATATAGTCCTATAAGATATTTTCTAGGACTGTGATATGTTATTTACATTTCCCAGATAAAAATATACGTTAAATTTTTAACGTATATCTGTTACGCTTTTGATGTAAGAATTATATTATTAGGAGTATTTTAATTCAAAGATGATATAAATATTATTTTTAGTGTCATCCTCCAGCATTTCTTCAAATGAAATCTCAACTGGTTAATTGCTTCTCATTTGTTTAATCAACTATTTGAAATTTGTCTGATTAATATTGTGGCATTTATTGTCTCCTCTTCATCCGATTATTTCAATAGGGTTTGGACGTTTTTCGACTGTTAAACCTATTGTTTATTTTTTAAAATTCCTAATTAATCGTAAAACAACAACGATCTGGTCTCCTTAGTTTCTTGTCTCCGTAAGGCAAAGAAAAAATTACAGTTATTTCTTCAAACAAATTTCATGAACAAAGCGCAATTAAGGTCCAATAATCTCCTTAGCGAATACAATGCAGACGCCCTTCTTAATTTATAGGACTTTTTTTACCTGATACCATTTTTTTCCAATTTATCCCTCCAAACTCACTTTATCTTCCCCTCCAATATCCTACGCCCCAATTCATTGCCTTGGTTACCATAATGTTATTGATCCCTATTATGACACGCCAATCTCATAATGATTTTAAGTCATAATTATAATTCTCAATCCAGTTATTTGAAATTTTAGCCGTTTTATTATTTATTACTAACACTTCTTGTAATTCTGTTTTTTTTTTTATAATTATATCCCTTGTCGAATATACTGTACATTCTATCTTCTTTATTAGTAATTCCTTTATTTATTTTTTATATCGTTATATTTGGTTCAAAGCTATAAAAAAAAGTAGATTATATTCAAGGTACTGTTCAAAATCCTAGATTTTACTCTATTAAAAAAATAAATAAATAAACACATTTCATACAATTGATTTATTTGTATTTTATATTTAAATTTTGTGCACAATTATTTTTAAACTTGTATCTTTTGTTATTTATATTTTTTTTTATTATCTTTTTTATTTTGAATAAAAAACATAGTTGCGAGCTGTCGCTTATAGAGTACTAAAACATTTTTTAGATTAACTTTAAAACATGTTTTTTTAGATTTTTTATATCTTCATTATTTGAGAATTTCTTATTTAAACTATATTTAACAAGTCCAACTTTGCGGAAGTAGAGAAAACTCGTGTTGTTTACTTTATGCAGATATTTGGGTCACTCTTCAAAAGAGGTACGCATGAGATTTACAACTTCCCTGAAGGACGGTCTGGTAGCTGGTCTTGGGTTTTAGGACCGTTCTAGTAAAATTTATTGTTCCCAACCGCTGTCCTTATGTAATAGTATAGTAGATATTGCTACTGATATATATTTTTTTAAGCTGGACCATTTGAATTCTTGGTCCTTTTTATTAAAAAATAAATAAATAAAAAAACAACAGCATTTCGTTGTCCATTATTCTTTATGTGGTCAGCATCGTTGGTTTGCTGTTTTTTCCACCGACCACCCTTAGAGGTAGGTAGTTCTTAAGATATGGTTCCAGGCCAGTTTTTCTGATTCTACTAATTTTTGTCAGGGTTTCTTCATTGATCCTAAAGACAAACATTATTTTTACTGACTTGTTTTTTATTATCAGTATTTGGCTATCCATTCTGAGATGTATTTGTAAGATTAACCCTACCCCGCCATTTCTGCCATACGAAAGATTGTTCTAAAGGTACAATTACACCGATTCTACCCAAAGTAAGGTAGAGATTTGTTCCGTTGTTCCGCCTTGAAAAAAAAATATATATCATTTTTATTTGAGTTGTTTCTATTTACATGCGGACTGTCTTATCTTTATTATTATTTTTTCTTGACAATATGTGAAATATACCCGCATTCGAAGAACGTTTACTTTGTTAAAATGTAGGCCATGCTTTCTCTTTTTTTGAGTAAAATAAAAGCATTGCGTAAAAACAACCCCTATAGAGACGGGAGAAAGTTTCGGCCTGCGCCGTGCGCCCCTATTTTTTTCTCTCTTTTTTTTTTCCTCCTGCCTACGCAGAGGCTAGGAAGTGACCACTGTCAATAAGCACAATGAAGAGGCCCTTACGCAAAAACCTCTCGAGTAAAAAAAGAAAAAAATAGCCTTGAAAGTTGGTACGGGCCATTTCTTTCATTTCTCTGCCAGGACAACGTCCATTATGTAATAAAAACCTTTTCCAACCCATCGATTTCTATTTTCTGAGGGCCTTATGTTTCGGTATTGAACCTTTGGTTTGCCGGATAAAACCGGAATTAGTTTGCTTTGGTTGCTCCGAAGTATGGGTTTGTTGCTTTGGTATTCACTTATACCGTATCTATTTTGTTAGTTTGCCGAAGAACTTTACTAGGTATTAATAGATTTATGCCCAAACAATTTGTATTGTATTTTTCGTATCTCGCTCTGGTTATCTTTTTATGTATATAAAAAAAGTTTTTATCATAATATTAATTTTAAAAAAACCATGAAATATTCATAGCTATATTTAATATTGCTTGATTAGTTGATATTAATTAATTGATTACCAAACCCATAAGATATGTACGTAATTAAAAAATTCTTAGTGAAAGCCATTTTTTATCAAATTATGATAAATTTATTTATATTGGTCTTAGCCGTGGTAGGTACCTTCTTTATACCTACCTTACTTAATTGTAATGATATTACTTATTACGTGTAATAACACAATTCCTCAGGTAGTCAGATTAACAGAACGAACAAGTGTTAAAGTTTGTTCTTCTCAGGTATACCTCTGTCTCTAATTCACTTTAAAGCATCAATGATAAAATCCGAAATGGCAAAATTAAATTTGAATAAAAGACAATATATCAATAAAAGTCGGAAGTAGAATTTTATTTTTTATTCGTGATCAATGAGTGCGTAAGTTCTAAATAACGTCATGGTTAAAAATATTGAATGAATGTTAGTTTATTAAATAATTATTTTAAAGCGATGTAAATATTTAAAATTATTTTGTTGATATATGAAACAAGTATAAATTCAAGATGACTGTTTCTGATACTGATCTGGAAAAAAATATTTCAAACGAAACGTAAACATAAGGACACGTAAGGACTGCTAATATATCTTTTTAATTATTAATACTGTGTAAGTATTTTTTCAGTTGTGTTAGTTCATATATTAAACTCCATTTTATGGTTGTAGTTATATGGTCATTTTTTTTAAATTTATTATTAGTTTGTATTTATTTACTTTATATTGGCCGTCTAGTTTCTTTGTCTATTTTCCTTCAACGACAAAACACATTCTTTTCTATCTTTTCAAGTATATTCCATTTTCTAGGTATCTCCTAAAACCATGTATTATGATTAAGCAAAATCGCTAATCAGCATTGAAATGCCATTTTATGATACTCCATGACTATTTCAATATTCGTGTCGTAACTGTTTTCTCAAAATTATCCGCTTTATTGCTTACGGGCTTCGAATGTACCGGTTTTTGTTACAGTTCCTACCTCCCAGGTACATCAGTTCAACCTCAAAAGGGTAGAGTATTTCTTGGAATGCTTCTTTATTCTATCCTAGAAAATGTGCTAAGGTCTTGAAGCCCAGTAGCCCCCTAGAGCATCCCCACCCTTTCAGAAAACCACCCTTTTTGCCTATTATAATTTAACTTCTGAATATTTATGGAAGGCAGTCCTTGCAAGGAGCTCGTCGTAAAATAGTCATAAAGCACTAAAATTCTTTGAACACCGTTAAACACAGGTGGAGTCCTACCCCAAACTTCTTAACCCCCTATATTTTACAGTTTCTAGGAATACTTTAATTAACAAATAAGAAAAAAAAACTTTAGCGCATAGATTTAAATAAATATATACATAAGAAATAATTATACTAATTATTTTATAATTTCAGTTGGAATGAGATGGTTGTAACCCCTGATATATACTTCAACAATTCGAGGATGAACATTGCCGTGCAGTATGAGCCAAGGCACTCTGTCTTCCCCAACATGGACCATCATCCTTGGATGGCTTCCTCGACTCCAGCTCCAGTCGTTGTAAGTATAAATAAATATACCTATTAAATTTAATTCATAGTTTTCATCTTAATATTTATAATTAGATTATAGATTAACATAAACTTAGATTTGGAAATATTCACTTCACTTCAGTAATAAGATGCAATCTATAATAGTAAAGCGTATACCATGGATGGGGAACCGCGGCTACAGAGACTTATTTGCGGCCTCCAAACGTTTTTGCGCAATATATATTAATATAATGCTAGCATTAATTAATATTTAATTATTTAAGTAACAACTATTTGGAAATTAATATAATTAAGTTGAATATATATACATGGGTGTGTGTATTGAGTGACAAATAAAAAAACAACGGTAAAATACAAAGAATTATCGCGGCCTCCATTAACACTGCCTAACCTTACTGCGGCCTCTAATGATAAAATATGCCATTTACAGTTCTTCTAGCACCGTTATACTTTGCAACTTTCACAATAATTATTTATATTCTATTTATCGGCGCTCGTTTAATAATCATTTTTAACTTTTTCATAAATTTTAGAACATAACCTCAAGAAAACAGTTGACAAATTATTGTTAATACATAAAAAAAGAAATGCATATACTGTGATTTTAATTTTGTCGTCTACATCAAACCTGCAATGACTAAAATATTCTTTCATTCCAGAAAGAACCCTATAAAATTTTGTTTTCAATTTCAAAATTTATATTAAAAAATTTAAAAACTCATTGTTCTTTCGAGTGCTTTATCAAAATCTCCCAATCGAGCCTTGCACATTCGATTTGACACCCCAACTCTAGCTCAAAACGTTTGGATTACTTCGTTAACAGCAGTTTGAGTCTCGAGTTATCCGAAATATATAATTATAATATGCTAAATATATTATAATTTTATAGCACTTAGTTGTAATCATTAATTTCTATAATTGTAAAGAATATTATTATATCCTATATAATTGGATTAAAAAATGTATTAACACGTTAGATGCGGTTACGGTCCCCGGCGTTTATTATATATAATGATTATTTACGTTTGTATTTATCTGTACATCGATCAAACTCCCAGTAAAGTATTTTTTAAAGTGACCATTTTTGAGACTTCGAAAAAATTCGAAACAATCCCTGCCGAAATCGAGACGAATATGGGAACTCGGGGACCGTAACCACAGGTAACGTGTAAAATAGGCAATCTCAATCCAATTTTACTTAAGATATGCTAATACACTAGTATAGCAAGTACTGTTTCTTATTTTTTTTTGGGAGGGGAGGAGAGAGATGTGCCATTTAACCCGAGTCTAACTTTGGCTCAGAATTAATCCACTAGTTTAAGGGCATAAAATAAATGTTGTCAGTCTAACTCGAATTAATGTTCTTTTATGTAGTATATTAAGCTGGTTTCTTACATTCTCACTATTAATTCGAAATAGAACAGGAATTACTTAAGATAAAAGAAAAACTTCTTTATTAGTATAAATTTAAAAAATCTGGTGCTCGCAACACACAACTTTCACTTACCGATCTACTTTGAATAGAAATTATTTTCCGGCAATGCTGGGCTCTTATAAAATTTTTTGAAGTGCATTTTAAACGGAGCTAAAGCTTAAAGCTTACAGATAACAAGTCATTAAGACCATTATAATTACAAAATGTCTATTTAATATATCGACGACAGGCAATAAAAATCTAATCACTCCCTCTGCTTTTATAAACCACACAACTTTCTTTGCTTTTATAAACCACAGAATCACTAACTCCAATTTCAACATTTTTGAGTAATGTCATTTTAGTGATATTTTTAGTTGAAAAAGTTATCTATGCAGACAATGAGTAAGTTGATTCCAAAGGTGGTGATTACAGTGTTGATATATAGAACTGAGAAAGGTATAAATTTAGGTACTTATTTCTTATGAAATATGTTCTTAGGAAAGACACTTTTCACAGGAAAGACACAAAAATTTTTTGTAGTCTCAACAATTAAAAAAGTATATTTTAAATTTATCCAAATTTTCGCCTCTTAAGGGAAAAAAACTATAGACCATATATTTCCTCCTAATTGTCCGATTTTACCGACATTTTTTTTTTTTTTTTTTTTTTTTTTTTAGGAAATTCCATAAACTTTTAAAAAAACATACCAAATCCCCAAAAAAGTGTATACTTTTTGTGTTATTAGGAATTTAATTTTAACATCCCTCGTAACTTTTTTTCCAGCTTCTTTTCGTTGAAGTAAGTTATATAGATAAGTTTAAAGGGGATCGATAAAATGACATTAGCTAAGTTTCATTGAAATAGGTACATTCGTTTAGGCGTTACAGTCTAGAGCAACACAGGTTTTTCAGCACTTTTATTTTTTTTTCTCCCTTATTAACTTACCAGAATCCTTCAAAAGTTATATTTAGCATTTTTTTCTTTACTCTGAATAATGTCAAATGATAATCTTTTTAAAATCAACCATATGAAAGGTACTTTAGAGAAAGACGTATATGAGCATTGGGCATTTAAGACCTGTAAAGTGACATCAACGGGGATAAGACCTAAATGATATTATACAAGACCACTTAATTATACAATGATACTCCGCGTTTGATCAAAATCGTTAGAGCCATTTTTGGGAAAACTGTAAAAATGTGTTTCAGCGTTGATATAAAGTGGCACTTCCGGTTAGCCGATTTTAACGAAAAAGTTGCTGTCACATCCGGCCCATATACAAATCTTAAATACTTAATATCAGTTTCGTACTACTTTTCGTTTATGAGCTAGACTGTTAACACACACACACACAGACCCATTTTGCGACACTTGGTTATTTAGACTCAGGGGACCTCAAAACATGTATTTCCGTTGAAAACTGATATTCTAAAATTTTCACGATCGCAAAACTTACCCTTTCTATATATTACATATTACATATATACGTAAGTGAAAGTAAAAAATAATAGGTTTATAAATAAATTAGATTAAGTAATAGAAACATTATGAATTATATGGTAAGCATAATTAGGAATATGTGGATGATAGCAAAAACATAATGAATTAAATAAGTTCATAACGTTATTAAAATTTAATATATATTTTTATGATTGTCGATTACTCCAAGATATTTAAATTTTTTCGTCGTATTTGTTAATTTATGTATATTCTAAACTGAACTAGGTGGTACCTTTTTTATTTGTTTATTTCGTTTTGTTTTTTTAAGTTTTTATTTAATTGTTTTCTGATATATTTTATTATAATGTTTTATAAAATTTGTCTGGTTATTGTTATAATAATTAAAAATAAACTGAAAATTAATAATTAAAATGATTTTTTCAATAAATTTTGGTTTAAAAAGTATTTTTTGATTCACTGAACGTCAAAAATTGCATTAATTAATATAAACCAGTGGTGCTGAGAGGGGGTTTCATGGCGCAAGTTGCAGCACCAACATTTTTGAGATAGGCATATTTTGACGGATTTTTGAATTTACGAACTAAAAGACAAGAGGAATACATGGAACAGACTCCAACAAGTGTAATTGTATATGATCTACGAGTTTTCTAATTTTACCTTAGCTTTATCTGTTTTTAAGAAAAGTGAGCAATAAATATCTTGGGAGGAGGGGGTAAATTCTTGCGCCAACGACCTTGGATGGCCATCCCTAATATAAACCTCAATTTTTACGAAGAAGAAAGAAACTATACTTAGGAAGAAGAAAAAAGTAGTTAAAAATACTTCTCCTATAACAATTTTGATAATATATTAATAACTAATTATATTTCAATTTATATGAATCTTAAAACTTATTTTTTTTTTCCAGAAAGAGGAACCGCGCGAGGACACGGAGTACGGACAGATAACCCTTGACAGCAGGTTGCCGTTGACGCCACCCCCCTTCCAGGGATACCCCCCAGCGAACGCCTACAGCGACGCCACGCCCCCCAAGGACACGCCCCCCGCCTCTACCCCCTCGCCGCAGGAGAAGCAAGAGGGCAGCTCCAACTCTGAAGGGGAGTACTATGAGAGCGGGGACTCCCTTAAGAGGCTTCAAATGGCCCTTCATAGGAATGGGATGATCACCGAAGAGAAGCTGCAATGCCCTGTCTGCGAATTCTCTTGCAGTGTTAGGTAAGGAGGGCACAAAAATAGAGCCAACAAAAACAATAACAAAGGAGCAACAACACCACTGAAAAGACTTAATATGCAAATTCTATTCATAATACTATTAAGGAGAATATTAAATGATTCATTCAAATAAATGAAATGACATTTCTAGATTCAACTTGAAAAAAATGTTTTGTTTTTTTCTAAGACTTAATTATTATAAATTAGGAATTAAAAATTATATTTTGTCCCAGGGGTGCCCATCTCCTCAAGGTTGAACCTTTCCCCTCTCCTTTTCAAGAAATTTAATTGTTTTGCTCTTCTTAATAACGGTGCAAACAAAAGTAAAATTTAAATGATTGTAGAACATCTACAATTATATTTGCTGCAGTTCGTTTCCTGTTTTCCCTTCATCCCTGATTTGAAACTTTCCATTCCAAAAATTCATAACCCCATTGAAATTTGCTTCCCCCTCAAATATTTAATACCCCATCAAAATGTGCCCCCCTCAAAAATTTTGATGTCACAACTTGCGCTTTGAAACCCCTTTTGGGCACTTCTGTTTTGTCCTCATAATTATGAAACTTAGCTTTTGTCTAGATCTCCATTACCTAATCATGGATCAGTCATAAAGAGAAACCATGGGCCCTTGGGATAATTTTCCTGTGTCTCCATCAAATATAAAATTTATTTCAATCTCATGTATTTAATCGGCCAAAGTTAAGTAATTTATAATGCGTGAAAAAATAGTATCTTGTATATATCAAGATATAAAATATTACATAAATATTAAATCAAACTTAAAAATTTCTTAGTTCAGTGTTGTTTTTGTTTCGTTTGGTTAATATGATTCTAATCTAGTATTCTGCACATATTTTCATACAACAAAAAAAAAAAAAAAAAAAATTTCAGCATTTTTAACTATTAAAAATATATGTATTTTAAAAAGAACTCCCGCTAATGTATTTTTTTTTCATTTTCATTACAGATCCCAGTTTAATGAGCACCTATTGTCCCATGAAACTAAATGTTCTATGTGTGATTTCAATGGAGAAACCAGTGAAAAATTGAAAGAACATATGAGAAATGCCCATGACTGCGATGATGACAGCAACTGGGGAGATGATGAGCTCAACACTCCTAAAGTCAATTCGCAGGGAAAAGTCAAAACGTTCCGGTGCAAACAGTGTGAATTTTCCGCTGTGACAAAACTAGAATTCTGGGAGCACTCTCGTACTCATATCAAACAGGAGCGCTTATTAACTTGTCCCAAGTGTCCATTCGTGACTGAGTACAAACACCATTTGGAATACCATTTAAGGAATCATTTTGGATCAAAACCATTTAAATGTGACAAATGTTCCTATTCTTGCGTAAACAAATCAATGCTTAATTCTCATTTAAAAAGTCACAGTAATGTCTACCAATTTAGATGTGCTGATTGTACTTATGCAACTAAATATTGCCATAGTTTGAAGCTGCATTTGAGAAAATACACTCACCATCCAGCCATGGTTCTAAATCCTGATGGTTCCCCTAACCCTTTCCCAATTGTAGATGTCTATGGAACGAGGCGTGGTCCAAAGCAGAAGCCTAAACATGACCTAAAACGACACCGACCCCATGTGTCTAATCTTTTCCATCCCTATTCTATATTACCACCTCAAATGCCATATTACAACATTCTTAACGGATTTGGAGCATTTCCTTTTTCTCAAGATGTGAACATGGAAGAGAGAAACAATAATATTGAAAAAGATGTCAAAGAAGAAAAGGTTCCTCTTGATTTAAGTTGTCCTGAGCCAATGGTTGAAGACAGCAATCAAGAAGCTCCTGTTAAAAATAGAAGAAAAGGAAAGGCCTTCAAACTTGATACAATTACGCTTCGTCTTCAACATCAAATAGAATCTGATGACAACGAACCACAGGCAGACTTGCCACAGTCAACTCCACCACCTCCACCTGTGGTCTCAGAGCCAGTAAAGTTGCCAGAAATCAAGTCCTGTGAAGCAGACAGTGAACAGAAGTCAGAGAAGACAGAACCAAAAAATGACTATAGTTGCACTTATTGCGACATTTCATTCAAAGACGTCATAATGTATACCATGCATATGGGTTATCATGGTTATGAAGATCCCTATAAGTGTAATATGTGTGGGCAGCAAACTACCGATAAGGTTGCTTTCTTTATTCATATAGCCAGAACATCTCACTCCTAAACAATAGACATTATTTATCTAATGAGAATTCTGTAGAATTTTCCTGTTTTTAAAGGAAATCCGAAATTCGTTACCCCACCAGAGAATATGTGTCTAATGACGGTTTTTGTATATAATTATATCCTCATTTAGACTATTAATTTATTATTTTCAGATGTATGTAGTTTTTATGTCTAGTCATGTGTATTATAGCATAAAATGTAAAATTGTTTAATAGGAAATAGAGTCTAAACATATGAAATATGTTATGGTGGAAAAAAGATGAACAACCAGATATTTAAAAATTTACATTTATTCAAAATAATTATGTTACCTTTTAATATTATATATTCAGAAGGAAATAATAATAATTGCACAGTTAAATGGTCCTTATAATGGGTGATAAATATTCAGTAAGCAGCCTTAAAAATTTTTTTTAAAAAGACTGTGTCCTGAATATTTATCACTCATAATTTGTAAAACAGTCGAATAGCTTCCTTCAATGGTTCTTCTTATAATTTATGTCGCTTCAAGTTGAGTTTTTTAAGAACTCAATTTTAACTGACATTAGCAGCATAAGAAAAATCAAATCAATACAATTAAGTACTACGATGAGTATATATATATATATATATATATATATATATATAGATATACTTTATATGATCTTTATGTACAAAATATGTTTAAATTTAATATCATGGTAAATTTATTTAGTGCTTATTAAATTAAATGCATAAAAAAATATATTTGTAAGATGTGCCAAGGAAGAACATGATACAACTTAATAGAGGGGAAGGCAGTTCTATCATTTTTTTTTAAGTGCAATTTTTTTTTTTTTTTTTTTTTTTTCAAATTTTAACTTCGATTTTTTTCGAATATTTTCGGATAAAACGGGTTTTGTGTATATAGCTTTTGAAAACACATCTATGCATGAGTGGTTGTTTTTAGTAAATGGTTACGTTCATAGAGTTATTTATATAAGTTTACTCACAATTTTAAAATTTTTCTCAATACTATCTCTACTTTATTGTAATATATATATATATATATATATATATATATATATATATATATTAGTTTAGTAATTATAAAAGTTTAATGTTATAAATGTTGGCAAAAAGCATATATTTCTGATAACTCGGTAATGTTAAAAAGTGAAACATATCAGGTCACACCAGATTTCTTGAGCAGTGTTATCAATTATCCATGAAAGGTGTATATAATGTGTTGTGAAAAATATTTTAATTCTAAGAACTAATAAGGGTTTTCTCAGAGGAGTGTTTAATCTTTGCATTAATTGTCCTCAGTAATATTTTTCTAACGGGAAATGTGTCCCAGTTGATTTATTTTGTATTTCATTTTGATTTAATAAATGTGTGTAAATAAGCAGTAACATGATTTTTAATTTCCTTTGTTCCATTGATGACAGTGGAAACAGAATATTTTAAGCTCTTAATGGATGATTTATCTTTTATTTCAATAAAAAGTTACTTTATTTTATTCTATCACAGTATTTAATATAAGATAAAATAATCATCAATAAAAGATGTTATATATAAGTATTAGTTTCATCTATCTAAACAAAGGATCGTAATTGTGACTCACTATTTTAATTTTGACATAAACAGTAATCTTATCCTGTCAAATAATATTAATATTGCATATGTTCAATTATGAACCTAAATAGTCAAAAGAAACCTTAAAATTTTGATGATTTTCTTCGATATTGTGGGAAAGAGATACTAGATTTATATATAAATAAATAAATCAAATTACTCGTTACATTAGCTATATTTTAAAACGGAAATTCAATTAACATTATGGATAACAATATCATTCTCGAAAATAATAATAATGGTATATAATAATTATTTCAATTATTAATTTCTTGCATAACAGTGAGTATACTATTTGTCTATGTTACTTTTTTAATTAATGAATAAAACCTATTTAGTGTTAATATGTGATATCAATATATAGATACATTGGTATCATGTTTTATAATGTTGGTGCTCATTAGAAGTAGATCCAGGATTTAAATTTTAGGAGGGCTTCAGCCCCAAAGCTTATTACGATAATTACTTTGAGAGAAAAAGAAATAAAGTAACTACCTGTATGAAATGACATATAAATGATTGTTGAAGGACAAGTAAAAATAAATGAATTCACACGGACAAAAATACTTTAGATAATATTTTGATTTTTTTTTTTCATAAGATGTGGTTATATTTAGTAGCGGTATAATTCTAAAAAATAGAAATGGTAAAAAATAATATTACTTAAAAATAAAAATAATACTTTCGGTGGGGCATCAACCCCCCGGAACCGCCTCCTCCCTCATAGTTCCACCAACGGTGCTGATCAGTGGTATACCCAGAGGAACATTTATTAAAATTAAATTAAATTTATAACCTTATTGAAAAAAAGTTAATTACATTTATTTTAATTAGACGAGATCGTTATTGTTTTTAAATTAAAAATATTGTCTGTTATTTTTTCGTCCCCCACATTGTCTAGGTCCGTTATTAGTCCTTATTTATATTATTTATCGCAATAGGGAAAAATGTGTTTTACATCATGATGCATAAATGATTTTGATTACCGTAAGATGGGGTAACTTTGGAAGAGCGGGTAAAATTTGGTTTGTGTTGATTCCGTGGTGGGAACACTGTTTGGTTCAGTCGGCATGGACAGCGCATGTAATACCTTGCGACACACTACTCTTGAGGCTCAAGCGAAAGTTTCATGAAAAAAAAAAAACAACAAAAAAATAATGGAAATAAATAAAAGCTAACTGCAGGAGTGTAGTGAACTAGGGTTCCCAAACTGCCCTTAGGTAATAGTGCAGTACATGCCTACGCAAAGGATGTTTTTGCAGACAGAAACAACCGCTGTCCCAAAATTATTCATACAGTCCCAAAGTTACCTAATCTTACGTCATCACAATGAACATCATGTTTCTGCCTTCTGTGTAAATCTTGTATTATCTTGAAGGAGTTGGTCAACCGATTAAATCTTCGATATATATTCAGCATCTCAGAAGAATATTGGTACTGAATCTTTTGGATTTTCTAATGACATCTAAATGTGTTACCCTTGGAAGAAGGCTTAATTCTCCTAACTTATATGTCTAACTTCCATCGAGTAAATTTTTGATTGCACGACATTCGCTATCTTTACTAGCGAATTTTAGGATTTAGTTTTGGGGGAGCTTCAGCCCAGATTTTTTAAAATGTATATAGATAATTACTTATGAAGAAAAAGAAATTAACTACCTATATGAAATAGAGTTTAAGTGATTTTTTAAGTACTATTAAATATAATCACACGAACAATAATACTTTTAGAGTTAATTATTAAATTTTTTTTTCATAAGACATGGTTATATTTTATCATTTTGGGAGGAGGGGGCTTCGGCCCGAGGCATTACAATCACGAATCTTGCTTCCTGCGCCAAGTACACTTTATCTTCTTGAGGAGTTCCCAGTTGGAGTCTGAAATTGAAGGTAAGTAAACTAATATTTGATTTGAGTTCTTATTTTTTACACTTAGTTAGCAATTAGTTGTATACAAAAGGGGCTTTTTAAATAATTGCTGAGTGTATTTAAATAGGGCAATACACACTATTCCCCATACCTGCATCAATCCAGGTGCAATCAAGGGATATCTTTTTAATATAGCTGTTTAGAGCTACTTAATGAAATATCTGAAATCTAAAGGAAAATTTCAGAATCCTTTATTTCTAACTGGATAGTTTCCTCTTTAAATACAATTCATTTATGAGCAGGAACTCATATTACTGTTAATTGTTTAAAGCAAGCAAGGGGTACCAAAAACGCATGAAGGTATATTGAGGCTTAAAAAATTTTTTTGAGCATTAAATAATATCCGTAAACAATACATTTTGCCATGAAATTTAAGAAATGAAATGGACAGCTTTTTGGTTTATTCCTCGCATAAATGGGTATCAGATTATTCACAAGAACTGTGATCAAAATATATATTTTTCGGTAGGAAGATAATGAAATAGCATCAATTTATTGTACTGCTGGGAAAAATAAGGATTTTGAAGTTATAAAAAAAATATTAATATTATAGAGTTGGATGTATAATTGATTGTTGAAAATGTAAGGATGAAAAATAGTTAAGAAATACAGTCATCTGTTTTGGAGGGGGGAGGGGGGAGGGGTTCTTCCCTTCCTCGTCTTTAAGGGTATACGGGGTTATCCCGGGCCAGAGAGTGAGGGCGGGGATTTAAAGGACTCTCGGCACCGGGGCGCGAACTCATGACTATTTTAATCTAGTTATATTCATGTATCAGGTTGCCGGGCAACTAGCCCATTCGGCCACCCCGCCTCCTAAGAAATGCAGTAAGGATGTTTACTAAGTTTTTCCGACGTTTCGACCCATGGATGTGGGTTATCATCATTAGCTAGATCTGCGGTGCTCATCCCCTCTCCCCTCTCCCCCCCAATGTCGATGGCGCAAGAACCTACTTCTCTCCCTCCGCCTCCCCCAAGATATTTTATTGCTCACTTTTATTAAAAACAGATCGTATACAATTACATATTCTGAATCTTTTCATTCCGAAAATTCATAACTCCGATGAAATATGATCCCCTCAAAAAACAATAAAGCCGCCAAAAAAAATTTTGCTGGCGCAACCGGGCAGTCCTGGGCTAGGTCAACTTCTTGTGTTCTTCGTTATTAATGTTTTTTATTTTAAGGTTAATTAAATATGGCTTAATTTTATTTAAGTTATTCCCATATGTGCTTCAGTCCAATTTGTACAGATTGTATGGAACACTGTTCAGTTGTGCTCGCTTAAGCCTCACAGCTGGATTCCGTGAGTGGCAATTATCAAAGTGGTATATAAGCCCACGCCGACGAATAACGAGCTGGAGTGGTCCATGCCATTTTTTCTCCAAATGTAGATCTAATCCGGAATGGATGAGTGCCCTCAAAGGGCCCCGGATGGAACACGGTTGACTAAGCAGAACAGAGGTCATTATCCGATTGTCCGCTGTTGGCCATCGACAGATGCCCCTCCTGGATTGGGTTTTTGTTAATGAGCCTCGGGTGCTACAATATATATACACGGGGGCGGCCACTGGTCAGCACAACCCTAATCCTGAGTCACCCTCGCCCCAACTGATTTATCGCTAAACAGAACCCCAACCCCGGGGATAAATAATACATTTGATAGAATCAATACCTCCGCCCTCTGTTTCTGCCCTCTGTTTCTCAACGATAGTCCTCTCCTTCACCTCTTTGTTAAATTTCATTGGATACTCTTTGCCTTTTGATAATTTTTATATTTATGTAAACGATCAAGGATACTATAAATTAAATTTAGCTATTTATTTTACAGATTCTGACAAAATCCCAATACAATCAGCTGTATCGTTAATTCAACCCATAAATAAACCACCATTTGTATTTTCTTGCAAACAAAGCAGGTATAGAAACATCAGAAAATTATATCACAAAATTGATAAAAAAAGTTGGTCTACAAAAATATCGAGCAGTTTAGCCTATATAATCTCGTTATTTTGACAATTTGGGGGTGTAGGCCGTGCCAAACGGCTGAATATTTTTGAAAGCCACTTTTTTTTTAGATTTTGTGCTCAAGTTATCATAGGATTCAAATGGAAAGCAAATGCGAATTTACGAGTTTTTAATACATAATTAAATAGACGAAGTTTGCCGACCTCCAGATTGAAAACGCCACAATTTCGAGTAACTAAAATTTTCGTGTATTACGATGAAATGAAGCTATTTATGAAGTTTCATGCGAATGTTAATAATTTGATAATAAGGGACCTGTACCACGTCCTACTATATTTGTATGTGTGAGTAATTTGACCTAAATATTTAAACTATCAAAATATGTAGTCTATTTAATTTATAACATTTGTTTATCAGATTGTTTTTTTTTTTATTTTTGATATATGGACATATAATGGCCAATATCCCAATCCATACAAATGAACTGCTTAACAGTTAATGTTATTTGATATTATAAGACTAAATATGTATTTCAGCTTATACTCGTAAATGTAGGCAAGAGTCAAGAAAAAATTATAAAAATGTATTAACATAAACATTATCGTAGTCTTAGCTGTGTGGCAGAATGAAAAAAAGTAATACATAAACATTATCGCTCCTGTAAACACAGTTATTTATTTATTTTTTTACTCAAGGATCTCTTAAACATTAGCTTATATAAGTTTGTCTCATCCTTTCAGAGAATTAATGTTAAAAAAAAATAAAGAAAAAAAAAAACGATTCTGAATTTAATCCTGGATCCGCTACTGATTTGATCTAACTATCGGTTCTGTAATTGGAAACATCAAAAAGAAAAATCTTAAATCTGGTCTTTATTTTAGCTTTTAAAGCTTCAGAGTTTTCTGTCTATCATTCAGAATCTAATTCAATGAATATTGTTATTTTATTGGGTGCAGAAATAAGATGTGCTAACTCTTATCTGCATTTTATGCATAGGCCTTTTGATTTTGATTGGAGGGCGTAAGTTTTTATTATGTATTTAAATTCAACATAATTATTGTGAAACGAACAAATATGATATCGAATATTTAAAATTAATTTGTTTATATAATTGTAGATATTTTTATTTAATTTTTTGATTTACTTATTACATATACTTGAAACAACTTGAATATATGACCTATTTGTGTACAGCCTTCATAAAATTACCACATTTTTAGAACTTTTTTAGCTATAAATAAATATTGTAAAAAAAGACCTAATTAAGGAAAATGGGAAATTCTATTCACCTTAAGAGAATGTACTTCCATATCTACTTCAACGTCTTGGTAGATTGATACAGAAATTGACATTTACGAATATTTGAACTTGGTGTACTATGGTTGGGTGCCTTTCACTTTACATTACGACTTCAAGCAAATAGATTTAGTCTATCAGTAGGTTTTAAAACCATCTGTCAGTCCAAGAAAATATCCGAAAGTCTTGAGTTTTGGTGGGAGGTACCCGAATATTACATGAAGTTTAAATATTATTAGATTTTAATTTTAATGATGTTTAATTGAACATGGAAGTGAATTACCTTAGGGTAGATAGAATTTCCCAATATCTGTAGACGGTTTTTTTTTAATCAAATAATTTTTTTAGTTTAACATTTTTATAATTTAAATATAAACAATTTATTTTCATAATATATCGTCGATAACATGTAAAAATAACGAATCTTAGCCTGTCCAACGTTTCAGATTTGTTTCTTTTACATGGTGCCGATGATATTATCACAAGATATCGTTTTAAATAAATTAATAATATAAGATAATTAAACTATGATAAAAATATTTTTCAGTATTTTGTGCTCAAATTGTTTCAAAATATTCACGGAATCTCACTGGGTAATTACAGCCGTCAAAGCTAAAAATCTATCAATCCATCCGCTCAAAACGTACGTACCTTTTTAGCGGATTGATTAAACAAACTTTAAACAGTAATTTTTCAATATGTAGATAGATTAAAAACACTTTATTTAATAATGGGTCAGTATTTTTAGCTCAAATTGTTTTAAAACATGCAGTGAACTCAGCGAATAATTTAAGCTATCAAATATAAAAATCGATCCAGCCGTTAGCTCCAAAAAGGAATATCTTGACCATTACATAGCTTTTAGTGGACAACCCAAACACATGACCCGCGTTTCGCTTGGCTTAGTCGGGTAAAAAGTGAAGAAAAATCCTTGATATCTTAATGTGTACAACCTCAAATAAAAATACAACGTTTTTCACAGTCCGACTAGGTTGCAGCGGAAAACGTGATAATAATATTAAGTGAAAATTGACGGGTGATTGAATAATAAAATCCTAGGATATGTTGATGTATATGTTATTATCTTTGAATATAAATGAATATTTAAATAAAAGTAACATTTAGGTATCAATAAAATAGTTACTTACCTACTTCCTAGTTTTATAGTAGGAAGTAGGTAAGTAACTATTTTATTGATACCTAAATGTTACTTTTATTTAAATATTCATTTATATTCAAAGATAATAACATATACATCAACATATCCTAGGATTTTATTATTCAATCACCCGTCAATTTTCACTTAATATTATATTAACTTATATTATATTATATTAATATTAACTATAAAACTAAATACGACAACGTTAATGAAAGCCGGTAAAGAACTAGGACTCGAAATAAACGTGGATAAAACAAAATATATTGTTAGCTGCAAAAATGGCGATACTACTGGTGATATCGATATACATGGTAATATGTTTGAACAGGTAGATAAATTTAGGTATCTAGGTTCTACGATAACTAGGAAAAACGAAATTGAAGAAGAGATTAAGGTTAGACTGAAGGCGGGGAATGCTTGTTATTTTTCTATGACAAAACTACTTAGTTCGCGCCTCTTGTCCCGGGCCTTAAAAATTAGAATCTATAAAACGATTATCTTGCCTACAGTTCTTTATGGATGCGAAACTTGGCCGCTTACATTAAGGGATGAGCAGCGTCTTAAGGTTTTTGAAAATAAAGTATTGCGTAGAATATTCGGACCGAAGAAGGATGAGTTAACCGGAGAGTTCAGACGGTTACACAACGCTGAATTGCTTGAGCTGTATCCGGGTAATATAATTGAGGTAATTTCATCGCGGCGAATCAAATGGGCTTGTAAAGTTGTTGGACTTAGTAACGAGAGAATTCCTAAAAGGTTAATATTTGCTGTGCCGAATGGTAAGCGTCCGAGGGGTAGACCGAAGCGAAGGTGGGAAGATTGCATTAAAGCCGATCTGAAGGGACTGGGTTTGCACGGCGAACGGTGGAGGGAGGTGTGTAACAAGCGATTGGTGGTGTCGGCATCGAACCTTCGGGTTCGCTAAGCCTTATTATTATTATTATTATTACCTACTTCCTAGGCCCTAACCTAACCTAACTTTTCTTAATTGGTTTTAGTTTACTCATTTTATTCATTCATGCAGCTTATTTATTATTTATTTTAATTTTTTTACCTCAAATTTTTGGGGGAGGGATGAAATGATACTACTTGCCCCAGCAACATTTTTATTCAGGAGGCGAACACCTCCCTCACCTCCCCGTAGTCTGCGCTAATGTTTTTATGTGATTTATATTTTTCAGTGCTAAGGAAACTATATTGACGACAGGTAGAAAGACTTTTATTTTTTCACCTCTATACTAAAGCATTAGAGGAACAACGGAGAAGGATGGCTAAAGCCCTCCCAAAAAGGATAATTTTTTTTTTTCGTCGTTCAACATTTATTTCTGAGTTATCTTTTTTTTTTTTTTTTTTTTTTTTTTTTTTTTTTTTTTTTTTTTTTTTTTCCTACCTCGCCTTTTAGGCTGTACGGGATTTTCCCGGGCCGGAGGGTGAGGGCGGGGAATTTTAAAAACCCCTCCGGCACCGGGACACGAACTCGTACTTTTTAATAATCTCAAATCTGTGTTACGTCGGACATGCATGTTTCGAAAAAAAAAATACATAACCTACTAGAGTTAACATGAAAACAAAATTAATAAATAGGTATATAATGATTGCTAAAAAATAATACAATTCATGTGGTTTTCCCGGGCCGGAGGGTGAGGGCGGGGAATTTTAAAAACCCCTCCGGCACCGGGACACGAACTCGTACTTTTTAATAATCTCAAATCTGTAGTAAAATTTAATAATCTGTGTTATGCGGTTGCCAGGCAACTCGCGGTGCTGTGCGCATTTCTGAGTTATCTAAGCTAAATACGTAAACTAAAAGAATACTCACTCTTTTTAAATTATAATACATACAGAGCTAAAACATGTTTTAAAAAATATCCCTAAATGCATAATACTTTCTATAATTACCGTGTTTGTTACTTAAACATCATTTAATATAATTTATTTCCTTTTTCTTCCAAAGTAGCGGCCAAGAGTAATAAACGATAAATAAAAAATCAAACGAAATCCTGGACCCGCCAGTGCCCTAAAGGGCCAAATAATTAAACAGACTTTTTCAATTCCTGCTGATTTTTTCTCTTTAGGAATTTGCTATCGAATAAAGAGGATGGCTAGTTCTTTATATTTGAGAGAGTTCATATTTTTTTTTCTCGAATATTCCAATAATATATCACAACAAAATAATCAAGAGATAAAACATAAATGCTAGGTTATTATAGGAAAAAATTCAAACCAAGGATATTAGTACTAATTTGTTGGTAAAAAATAACAATTTTTATAATTGCGAAATCATTTTATGTTTAAAAAAAGTTTCTACGTCGGACATGCATGTTTCGAAAAAAAAAATACATAACCTACTAGAGTTAACATGAAAACAAAATTAATAAATAGGTATATAATGATTGCTAAAAAATAATACAATTCATGTGGTATGTAATCGTTCGTGATCACTCTCGGTTTCATTGTTTTTTTTTTCTCTTACATTAGTGTTTTTAAAAAGGATAGATTATTGATAGCTAATTGCTATCATTGCAAGATTCTATTATCTATTGCTCTAGGGTTAGGCCAAGTAACAAATCTTTCAGTCAATGAATTAAAGTGAGAATATTAAAGAACTGCGCGTACTTATAAATTTCCTTTTCGTAATTTATTCAAATAGAAAGGATATTTTGTATTAAGCATGTTAAATAATGACTAAGTAATGATTTTTCCCGGTATATTTGAAAACTTCTAGCAAACCTCTTCGGACCAAATTAGCTGAAATTCAGCACGCAAGGTTATTCTCTAGTCCGTTAAGGCAAAATAGTTACTAATACTTTACAATTTTAGCTAAAGAATTGGTATAAACAATATACTTTTGGATTTAACTCTTCCAATTTTTCATTCCGTCTTAGTTAGGCTTCCCCTATCTGAAAAAATACAGTAATATCTCAATAATAATAGGGTAATTGGTAACTGCGTGACTATTGGGAGACTCTTGCCCAAGACTAAGACTCTTCTTGGTCTCGCATTTCGGCAACACTACCTGGGTGCCGCAAGCGTAATTCAATTTCAATTAATTTTATTTTTAATAATGAAGTAATTAAAA